>JAJOZX010002188.1:0-42500 GCA_023014485.1 Bathynomus jamesi
ATGAAGATACGCATATACTCTTAAAAGTACACAGATACATAATGTGTTTGTATAAGTATTTTCTTAAACATTATGCGTATTTTCATATATATAAACATAGTTACTGTAGGTTAAACTATGTTCCGTTAGGCTAAGTAAGATTATACCTAGTTAGGTTAGCTAACTTGTTACCTTAAATTAAGTTTTACTAAGTCGAATTTGATTAGGTTAAGTTAAATCATTTTAATTTTTGTTTTTCTTATTTCGAGAGGTTCGAATGAAAAAAAATGCTTTTGAAAAACGTTTCTTGACGTTTTGCGAATTTGGTTCGCTGTTCAAAAGGATTGACTTTAAAACGGTCTTTCTAATCTGACCTAACTTAATACGCACCACAAAAAATTGAAGGTATTCATCCTTAAAGAGTTGTAGAGGTATAAAAATTACAATATATACAGGATGTCTCAGAAGTCGCGCACCATTCGCTAATGGAGCTTCATTCAATTTAATTATTTTAATACAGCTTTTTGATTAACTGTACATACTATTAATTTTATTATTCGAACATTATCGAACATATATTGTAATTAAACATCACTTATAAACCATTTCGACTCGCGAATCTCGTAAATCTGAATAAAGCCTATGGTGCGCTACTTCTGAGACACCCTGTATATATATATATATATATATATATATATATATATATATATATATGCTCCAACTCTGAAAAGTTACATTCAGACCGTGCATGGAACAAAGAACACTTCTGGGAAAATTAAATCCACTATCGTCCGAATAAGTAATGGTAAATGATAAACACAGGACTACAGTTTTTCTTTCTCATAATGGAAGGCCAACGTGGGCAACAGGTTACTAGTGACCCGTTGCGAACGTTATCACAATAACATCTGTAAAATAAGTATAAAATAAGTATGGTACATGTAAATGTAAACAACTAATTTCAGTATTGTATATAACCTAAAGTTTAAGGGCCAAATTAAATAAAATAAATAGTTCAGCTTTACAATTATTTATGGTGTTGTAAATTGTAAGACCGCTGTGTATTTTTGTATTAATTAATAATAAATATGGAAAAAATAGGTCCTGCTCCAACCAGATTAGCCTAAACACAACCTAGGCTACGTTGGAGATGGAAGACCTAGGCCAAAGATGAACTAGCCTAACTATGTGTCCATAAACAGGACTTCCATACACTTTTGTTAAACAATTACAGCTGAAATGTCAGCTTATTTAACCTAAATTTAATAACCGAAGGGAAATTTATGAACTTCTTACCTTGAAACTGTTATAAATTTTATCTCTTGACACCAGTAAAACATTTTTATTCCGGCTTTTTCCGTCGCTGTTGTTATGCTTAATCAGCTTATGCTTATTCAGCTTCTCGCCCTCTTATTCTGCTTATCCCGATCTTTTTCTTCTTCTTCTTAAAACCGTGTTGCTATTTCTAGCCATGGGATCTTTTTTCTTTTCATCCCATATTTGTTTTTTCGTTGGTGTTTATTTAATTTTTCTCAGCAAGAGTTCATGTTCTCCTTCTGAGTTATTTTTTATTATTATTATTTATTTTAATGTCAATATGGCTTATCCAAGATTAGGTGGGTCTTCCATTTCGGTACTCCCAAATTTTCCATACATTGGGGCCAGCCAGAAAGGAAAAATTGCATGTGAAACCCAATTTTTTCTTTAATATTTATTAACCCATCTTAGATTACCTATATTTTATGTTTTATTTGTTATTCCATTTTTGTTTTTCCTCACTTTTTAATATAAAAAGTGTAGCATTTTATAAAGTCCTCACCCTTTTCAAAATGAAAGGGTGTTGCATTTTAGTTTATTTTCCATAGGAAATATTACAATACTCCAGCCCTTATCTTTTGTTGTAACATCTGCCTAGCTCGTAGAGCAGTTGAACGTTGTGGTCTACTATTTGTGGTATAGGTTATTGTAGTAGTAGGACTAGTTACATCATTTATTGAACAGGTTAGGTTTGGTATAGTTTGGGTCAAATTTTGATCATCATCAGAATCTATTATAGATTCATCATCTTGATCATTTTTGTTAACAGTGTTGGTCCTACTTCTAGGGGGTATAAGAGTGATACATCTCTTATAGTTTCACCTGAAGCAGTTTTAAGTTTTACAACCCTGGTTAATCCATCTTCCCCAGTTTTTAGTTCTAAAACTCTACCTAATGGCCAACACTGTCTTGGTGTATTTTGTCTAATTAGAACTACATCTCCTACCCTAATTTTATTAACCCAGTCTTTGTTTTGTATATATTTATGTCTTTCTCTCAACCCAACAAGGTATTCATCACTCCATTGCTTTTTAAATTTTGTTTTTATATTTGTTATTTGTGATAATCTATTTTGCAAATCATGATTATTATCACTCCAAGGTGGATCATCCAAGGAGATATTGTAATCAGGTAGAAGGTTAATGACTTCTCCCTTAATCAAATGATTTGGGGTGAGAGGCTCTACATCATTAATATTATCCCCTACATAAGTAAGAGGTCTGTTATTGACAACATTCTCAATTTCACTAATGAGAGTGAGAAGTTCAAAGAATTCAATTTGTTTTTTACCTATTGATTTCTTTAGGCAATTCTTTATTGTTTGGATATTCCTTTCCCAGATTGCTCCATACCATGGTGATGCAACAGGGATGTATTTCCATTTTATTTTGTTATTTTGTAGATATGTTATGGTATGTGAATTTTGTAATATGTCATTTATTTGGTTTTCACCAGCCTTGAAATAGGTTGCATTATCTGTCCAAACAATTTTGGGTACAGAATGCTTAGCACAAAATCTTCTAAAGCTATAGACAAATGATTCTGCGGAGAGATCACTCACTACGTCTAAGCTGACTGCTCTAGAAGATGAACATGTGTAAAGTATGATGTACATTTTTGTTCTGTTGTTCCCAGACCAACAGTCAAACTTCCTGTATAGTCTATGCCAACTGTTTCAAAAGGCCTATTAAAGGTGACTCTCTCTGTTGGCAAATCAGGAGGATTGGTCTTCCTGAAAGATCTGGAATGAATCCTTTTGCAGGTGACACAGTTATTCAAAACTGTCTTTACAGTCATTCTGCCTTTGGGTATCCAATACAACTTTCTAATGGCATTTAATGTTTGTGGAACCCATGTGATAAAGTTCATTGTGTTTCTCTCTAATAATTAGGGTTGTAATGTGATGGAACCTAGGAAGAAGAAGGGGTTGTTTACTGTTATATGTGATTTGTGATTTGTTTAATCTACCCTTACATCTTAATAAGCCATCTTTGTCAATGTAAAGATTCAAGTTTATTACCACAGAGGGTACTTTGTTCCTTTGTTTACCAATTGTTAAAAAATCTATTTCATTTTTGTATTCTGTTTGTTGTATGTGGTTAATCCAATATTTGGTAGCTAGACTTGTATACATTTCATTATCATTATTTCTTTGTTTATTTATTTTCTTTAAACAGTTGTGAATGAATCTGAGACAGTAAGATGTTACCCTTACAAGTTTGCCAAAGTCAGAATAACTGTTATAATCTAATAGTGGCTCAACTTTATTTGTGGTTATCATGTTAAGTTTTACATTAATTTGTTCTGCTGGCCACATTGTTTCATCCTGAATGAATTCAGGTCCATGAAACCAATTTTTGTTGGATTTTAGTAATTTACAGGATAATCCTCTTGTGAGAAAGTCTGCAGGATTTTGTTTTGTTGGAATGTATCTGAAGGTTATGTCCAAATTTTGTCTAGCTTCTTTAATGTCTCTTAATCTGTTACGGACAAAGATGTTTTTTGAGTTTAGCTCATCAGAGTTGATCCATGCCAAGCAGATTTGACTATCAAGCCAAATATATGTAGTTGTGATGTTTACATCATAATAGACTTCATGGAGAAATACTGTTATTTTTACAGCTAGATAACCCGCAAGTAGTTCAAGCTGAGGAATAGTTTTTTTTGTTTTAAGGGTGTTACTTTCCCCTTGGCATAGATCAAATGGCTGCCATCCTCACCTACAAGGTAAGCGCAACAGCCATACACCTTTTCACTGGCATCACCAAATACATGCAAGGTTTGAGGTGTATCTCTGTGTCCACAAACTCTGGGAATATTTATGTTTTGTAATTTATTGAGATCTTTAGCTAACCTTTTCCAGCTATCTTGTTGTTTATTGGTTATAGGATCATCCCAGTCTAGTTTCTGTTTCCAAAATTCTTGTAAAAGAACCCTGGATCTGATAGTAGAAGGAAGGAGTAAACCCATAGGATCAAATATTTTTGAACTTTCGGATAAGATCTTTCTTTTTGTGTTAGCTGTTGTATCTAAGGTGTAGCCTTTTGTGCAGAGTGAATCATGAACTTTAGAATCTGAGTTCAAATCCCAGATCATGCCTAATGTTTTCACCCTGTTTGTTGGTTCTGTTAATCCTTTGTCTTCTGATTTTATTTTTTGATTTAGTCTCTCATTATTTGTGATCCACTCTCTTAATTCAAAATTACCTTCTTTCATTATTTTATCTGCTTTTATGTAAACTTCATTTAATTCTGACTCTGTTTTGGTTGATCCTACAAGGTTATCTACATAGAAGTGATCTTTCAAGAACTGAACAGTTAAATCATTTTCATCATACAAATTTAAGTGATGTTTGATGGTTAAAGCCAGTAAACTAGGACTTGCATTTGCTCCAAACAAAACCACATTAAATTTAAATGTTTTAAACCCTTTATTTAAGTCATTTGGATCATTAAACCACAAGAATCTTAGTTGATCTTTGTCATAGTTATTTTTCAGATGAATTCTCAAAAAAGCTTTGCTTATATCACTTTGAACTGCATAGTCATCTAATCTAAATCTTAGAAGGATTTTTACAAGGTCTGAATAAGATTAGGCCCCTCTATGAGACAGTCATTCAAGCTATGCTTATTGCCATCTTTAAGACTACAGTTATACACAACTCTAAGTTTTGTTGTGGGTGCATCCTTTCTATAGACTCCTGTGTGAGTAAGATAATGGCAGTTGTCTTTTTTAAAGGGGTGATCTTTAACTTCTTCAATGAAGCCTTTTTCTAACTGGTCCTTGAAAACATCATCATACATTTTAATTCTCTTATCATTTTTTAATCTTCTCATCAAATTATAGAGATGACCTTTAGCTACCTTTAGATTATCATTTAATTTTGGACTATTGATCTTCCAAGGTAGTTCAATTGAATAATGGCCATTTTCATACATGATGGTGTTTTCAAAATTTTCAGCCATTAATTGATTTTCATCTGTATGATCACCATCTTGCACCCCCACTGACTCTAATAGCCAGAGCTGTTGTACACCTTTATCTAATTCTTCAGTTGTTAATGATTTATTTAATATTTCAGTATTTATGTCATTATTTGAGTTGTGTAAGACCTTGTCATAATAGGGCAAGTTTGTTAGTCATATATTTTTATTTTTCATTGTTATTTTATAATTATCTATGTGTCCCAGTGGAGCTATACCCCAGTGAGTATCTAGAGCAATCCCATCTCCTATTCTGACTATGCCCTTCTGAATTAAGTGAATATAATCAGCTCCAATTAACATTTGAACATTATCTATTATATCATCATTTAAATTTCTATCTGCAATTTTATATTGCTTTTTAAGTTGTTGTATTACTTCTTTTAAATTTGGTATTTTAAATTTTTGTTGACCAACTTGTTCAATGACTACTACTTCTATGTTTGTTGTTTTATTCTCTGTGGGTATATCCAGATCTAAATTGACTGTATTATATTTTTCTTTCTGTTCATTTTCTTTGACAAATGATGTTATACATAATTCTTGTTCATTTTTATGAGTTTGTAGGCCTAATTGATTAACTAATGATTGATCTACAAATGTTTGTTGGGAACAAGAATCTATTAGACATCTTATAGGAGTTGTCCCACCTTCTTTATTTTTTAAATCCAAGGTTATTGTAGGTAGGAGTACACTAGAATTTTTATTGACATTATTTATTGATATATGTCCATTAAATGTTTTTTCATTTTTCTTTAGGTTTTGTTTATTTGAATTTTTAAATGAATCACAAAGACAAGAGACATGATTTAACTTCCACAATTAACACATTTGAATCTTATTTTTGTTTTGCAGTCTTTGTTAGTATGTCCTGCACCTGTGCATTTAGTACAAAGGTTTAACTGAGAACACCTATTTATCCGGGATTCTAAGTCTACATATTTAGTACATCGTGTGCTATAGTGATCATCAGCGAACAAAATTTACACTTACGTACAAATTCTGTCGTAACATTAAAATTTCGTAGTGTAGGAGTTAGACCTATCACTTTTTGTTCTGATTTGTCTTTTTGTTGTGGTTGTGTTTTGTTTGTATTTTCTTTGTTTGTGAATCAATCTTTGTTTGTGAATCAATCTTTGAAGATTTGTACATTGACAAAACATTTGGAAATTCATTCCTTATTTCATCAAGGGTAGGGTATGTATTTCCCGTTATTCTTTGGAAAATATCCCTAATTTGGGTAGGTAAACAATCAAATATTATGGCTTGGATAAACCATGCTGATTTCTCTAGATCTATATCATTATTTTGTAGATGACCTAACATGCATTCAATTTCACAATAGAAATTGTACAGATCCTGATGGTTATCCTTGGCTGGTTTTATATTTTTTAATTTTATTGCCAAATCATTTACTATTTCTTTTTTATTTAGGAAATTTCTTTCTAGTAATTTGAGAGCTATTTTATATGAACTGCCAATTGCCGGTAAGGCATCAACCAGTTTTAGGGCTGGGCCCTTTAAATAATTAAGGAGATAACTGAATTTATCAACATCAGATATATAATCTTTTGCCAATTAAACTATCAAATTTTTCTAGAAAAGACTGAAATTTTGTTCGATCACCCTCAAATATTGGTACTTGTAATGTTGGTAACTTCGCTTTTAGTTGTTTATTGTCATCATTAGAAATGGATACATTTCTGAAGGCCTCAATCAAACTTTGATTTGTAGCCTCTAAATTATTTGGTAGATTATCTAAAGCAGCATATAATTCATTTATGTGAGAATCTATTTCAAAAATATTCTGTTCTTGTTCACACAAAAGTGCTGTATATCTCTCTTCACCAACATTTAACGCATCAGTTTCTGTAACAATTTCCTCATCTATAATTATTATTTCCTGTTTAATTCTATTTAAACCACCCAAAATAGTATCATAATCCCTTTTATTTGGATTTTCTTTGCTATTAAAGGTAGTTAAAAGCCTGGTAATGACTCCCTTCCTTGCTGATCTCTTCCTTTTTAATGATTTAATCGTTGCCTCAATTGCTTCACATTCAGCCATACTTTATTTATTTTATTTTTCCAAAATTAAGTCCCCAAAATCCTAAACCCTTTCAACTCTATAAATAAGCTTTATTTTGGTTAAATAGGCTAGGCTTCTGATTACCCTTATTCTAGAATTTTACCACATTTATGACCAAATGATAAGTTTTGAAGCATTTGAATTATTTCTTATTTTTATTTTTAGTTAGGACTTCGTAATTTATTATTATTTATATGTAGTATTTGAAAAAGCCAAACATGGAATAAATTCTGTTCAGATGTCAAAATGTTTGATAAGGCGTAATTTTATTATTTTTTTATTTTAATTTATTTTATTTTATTTTATGTTAAGGTTTTCACAGCAAATAACCCTTCCCCACACGGGCCACCATTTATATATGGAAAAAATAGGTCCTGCTCCAACCAGATTAGCCTAAACACAACCTAGGCTACGTTGGAGATGGAAGACCTAGGCCAAAGATGAACTAGCCTAACTATGTGTCCATAAACAGGACTTCCATACACTTTTGTTAAACAATTACAGCTGAAATGTCAGCTTATTTAACCTAAATTTAATAACCGAAGGGAAATTTATGAACTTCTTACCTTGAAACTGTTATAAATTTTATCTCTTGACACCAGTAAAACATTTTTATTCCGGCTTTTTCCGTCGCTGTTATGCTTAATCAGCTTATGCTTATTCAGCTTCTCGCCCTCTTATTCTGCTTATCCCGATCTTTTTCTTCTTCTTCTTAAAACCGTGTTGCTATTTCTAGCCATGGGATCTTTTTTCTTTTCATCCCATATTTGTTTTTTCGTTGGTGTTTATTTAATTTTTCTCAGCAAGAGTTCATGTTCTCCTTCTGAGTTATTTTTTATTATTATTATTTATTTTAATGTCAATATGGCTTATCCAAGATTAGGTGGGTCTTCCATTTCGGTACTCCCAAATTTTCCATAATAAAGTTATTCAATTCACTTCAATTCAAATACTGCACATATTTACACTAATTTCTTTTTATAAAAGTCTACAGTCGGAATAAGGGAATGTCGGAATACCGTGGGGTCGGATTACCGAAAACTATTTACAAAAATTTTCTAAGCATTACTAATGATGTTTTTAATTTCTACAAATGTTGATAAGAAAAACGTCATTAATTTTGGCTTTAAAAAAATAAGAAGGAATAAAAAGACGAAATCCCGACAAATAACCATCACATTATCTGCTCTTTATGTGTGTATAAAAGAAAATATTTGTATACAATGCCCTCCACTTTCTACCGAAAATTGAGTTCCTCCCTTCTATTTGACCAGTAATAAAGCATAATGAGTGTGACAAAAGGAAATAATGTGATTCATTACACTTTCTTTTCAAAGTTATAGATAAAAGAGTCAATTTGGTGTCACTTTAAGCGAAAAAATGTTGAAGGCCACATTGTAGGAATAAAAAAAAGCACAGATACGCACGCACGCAGCGTGCTGCGTCCGTGCGTGCGTATCTGTGCGAACACACACACACACACACACACACACACATATATATATATATATATGTGTATATATATTAGTGGTAGACCGGATGTCAGTTTTTCAACATCTGCGGATGCGGATGCGGATCTTTAATTTCAATATCCACGGATGCGGATATTTAGTTAATCTATCAATATAATATAGAATTATGAATATATGACACAATTTTTCGAATTTCGTGATATTACTGTTATGGCAGGCACTGCATAAGAATTAAAATTAATATAATATTTCATTATGATAAAAATAATAACTTTCTCAAGCGTTTCAGCCACAGAAAATTCAATGAAACAAGTTTCATTCAATTTTCTGTGTTACCAGGTATTTTATTTTGAGGGTTATGTATTTGTTTGTTCATTAATAATTAATACTTTACATGAAATGTGTATGACTGAGCATTATAAGCTACTTTATAAGCTAATTTAATTATAAGCTAATTTAATTTATTAGCGGTAATATCCGCGTAACATCCGCAGTCAGAATTGCGGATACGGATGTTAAAAATGATCCGGATGCGGATATCCGGTCCACCACTAACGAAATTGTGTATAACTTTTGCACAGATGGCACGGGATATGCCCTGAAGAGCATTAGTGATTCGATCTTGATCATCCAAGGATTGTGGCCGCGTGGCATAAACTTTGTCCTTGATGAAACCCACCCCAAGAAAAAAAATAACACGAGTGCTTTTTTTGTGTGGCGCTGGTTTGCTCCCAACCACTGGCATCGGATGGAGTTGAGTTGGCTGCTTACTTTGTTTCTGTTCTGTTTCAGGTGACCTTTGGGGCACAGTCACCCTATGTACTGGGGAAATGTGCTTCTTGGATGTTGTTTTTTATGTAATGTCAAACGCGCTTAATCTCGGTTTGGTCTACCAGTTTTTGAACAGCAATTGGACATATTTACATAGGTTGAAATGTTTTCACGCCTGTTACCATGTTTATGGAGGAAGACTATTTGTGTTCTTATCTCATAAATCGTAGCCAGAGGGTATAAAAGTCGGAGAATTCGAGTTCAGGAATACGAGAGTAACTAAGGTCGTTGTGTACATATACGCAGCATCCACCTTTGGAGTGAAACTGAGTATAAAGTAGGAGCGTACAGAAAAGGGGCTGCTCTCAGTCGCCCCAGACACCTGAGTTTCAGTGAGAAAGAAAGAAAAGTTGAGGTTAAGAGGAGGAGAGGTGGTGTTCAACAGATTGAAAATTTGAGGAAAGTCTACGAATGTTGCAAAAGTTTGTGAAAAGTGAGTAAGGCATAGGCCCAGAACATCTCGAATGGGCAGTAGCAGATCCAGCCCCGCTGCCCGGGTCTGCGTTTCCAGTATCAGCAGCAGGTAAGCCAAACGTGGGGACCTCTATGGTCCCTTTCCCAGGGGACTCCGAGGTGTCTGAGGTCGATTCCATTTTCTTTTGTTTTTTAAATTTTGAAAAAATTGTGTAGTTTGTAAGATGTATGTATCCGTAATGAGGCATAGTGAGATAAATGTGTGTTTAGGAGCATGCTGGACGGCTCACAGGGTAGATGAAACAGAAAAGGATCAGCTATGGAGGACAGTGACGAAAAAACGGGATTTCCAGCACTCCCTGTCTCCTGACTAAAGTTCCCTTCGGAGTACTTCCTTTGTCGATTTGTATATTGTCTTTTCCATTGAACCCGATCTTTTTAAAATACCTTTTACCCTTAATCATCACTCATGAATCTTTTGCTCCTTTCGCTTATCTCTTTCATCTGCGCTCTACAGATAGTATATTTCGTTGTATGCTTCCTTCATTGTTTGAAGATATGTTTAATACACGAAATTCCTTGGGATCGGGTTTCATATATATAGAGGGTGATCAAAAAGTCGATGTGCACCTATATTACACTGAGAGACAAAAGTGCATACATACAAGAAGTTAGATATTTTAAAAAAAAATATATGATGTCGTGCAATATTACAGTAAAACAAATTGTACGGTATCGTATAATTTTTTATTAAAATATCTAACTTCTTGCATGTATGCACTTTTGTCTCTCAGAGTAATATAGGTGCACATCGACTTTTTGATCACCCTGTATAACACCAAAGATATATGCAACACGAGAAAAACAGGAAACTGATAATGATTAATGAATTGGTCATTTATAGATATTAATTTGGAATAAGCTGTTGTGTTAATCATTTAATAAATAGCCATTCAAAAGATTTTGGTTCCGGTTTGAAAAGTATATAAAGGGATGAACATTAAAGGTCCTTTAGAAGTGGTTTAAATTCAGTGAGTGACAGTATCCACAAGCGTCTCCCATAAAGTAAATATCAACCTCAATTGTAGTTACCTCTCTGTAACGTATATATATATAGGTATACAGATATATATATGTATATAGATATACATCTACCATTGGTAACCTTTGGTTAGCTTCCGCCCGAATTGTTCATTCTGACGAAGGTCAAGTTTTTCACTCCACCTTAGACCTACAGTTTAACGCGGAATTCGAACCACGCCCAACCAGCAGCCCCAACGTCTTAACCACTAAGCCACCCAGGGTACCCATTTATCTACCAACCACTTTCTTTATTTTGTGGAAGGATGAACAGCTGGGTTTTTCTGCGCGCCGGCTGCCGTGACCGGTCTCGAACCCAGGGCCGATGGATTCGTAGTCAGCGACGCTAACCACTACACCACCGAGGCACATTAATTAATGCGTATTAATCTCCTCCTGTAATAGGTTTTGTCACGAATGGTAACTTAAAGTTACGTACCGTACAAAAATGAAGAAGTTCACACGAGAAAATTACGAATCCATCCGATCAACCATTTAGCCACCTTAGCCCAGAATTTGTCAAATACCGTAATAATAATAATTATAATAATAATTATTATTATTATTATTATTTTATTATTATTATTCAGGAGGGCGAGAAACTCTCACATGGGTCACGCCAGTTTATGCATCCCATTGCGCTAATTCCTGAAATATTATTATCATCATCATATGTGGATTCGAACCACCGACCGCGGTGCCTTCACTTCGCTTGTAAAGAAAAGATGTTATTACCCACCAAGCTACAGTCACTGTCGTCAAATACTTACCGTAAGCTGTGACCGATGACGTGGTTAAAGTCATTCTGTCACTTTGATTACTCTGAAAACGATTGTATTAATTTAGAATAATTTTAAATACATTTAACGAAGCAAAGTTTATTTGAGGACCTCGGGTTAAATTCCTCATTAGCTTTTGAACTATTTTTATAATATTTATAAAATACTTTTTTCTAATTTTATTCTTTTCAGATTTTAACGTATCAAAAAATAGATATTTTATTGAGGGAAGATGAAGGTCAGCCACTGTTAAATTAAACTAAGGTTAATAATTAATAATTAATTTGTGATCCAAGTAATCTTACGTAAAAATCATGATTCACCAAAGTCGAAATTTTGAGGCCAAATGTTGCATTCTTGAAATGAATATGTAGCGCTGAGTTTTATTTCCAGCAAACTTTGATCCCAACTTCACTTTAGTTTGATAACGTCACCCTTCAAATATTGAGATATTTCATAAATGTTCTCCAATAATCATAAATAACTAAAGAAACATTTTTTTGGTTGGGTATATTTAAAAATTAATTATTAATGTAACTTTAGTAATAAATGTTATATAAAAGAGAGAAAAATATTAGTTTTAAATGACAATTTAGTGATCACACCGATAAGGCCTACGTTCAAAAATATATTCAATGTCTAATTATATTTAGTTACCATATATCTTCATCAATCAGATGGCGAATGTAATGAATTTGCGTGGTAAATCTATGAACATGGTTGTGTTCATATCTTATGATATGATTACTTTAAACTTTTCATTTTTTATAAATAGGTAAATTGAAAATAGACTTTTACAAATAAATGCACAAATTATTTGAACTATAAAAGATATTATATTAATTAAATAATTTAAGTTGTGTTCATATAATTTCATTTAAATCAAACTCAAATTTTTATTCAATTTTTAAACAGATCAGCTTGAGAAAAGCCTTTATTTTCGACCAATGAAAATGAATCGTCTGTTTGTGCTCTTCGTCTTCACAACTCTTCTGAGCGTCTCGACGGCCTGTGAGTGAATGCTGACTTCTAAGTTTTAAAATTGACTTTGCATCCAAATTAGTTATGTACAACTCCTGCTTAAGAATTCCCCTTTTTTTTATTGGGGTTGGGAAGCGTAGCAACTCTGACAAAACGTACTACGTGTAATTTTATTTTAAGCAACTTTGCAGCGTAACATTCCCATAATTGTTTCGTCAGTATCTTTGATGTAACTTTTGCATGTGTAACTTTTCAGTAACAAATATGGACTTTAAATAGACAATTTTTTTGAAGGAAAACAAAACATGGAAACCGGCAAATAATAAATTTATTCATAATGCACAACATAAACAATACTTAAAAATACATAAAAATAATAATTAAAACCAAAATTATATTGCAAACCAAAATTTATTGGACATATAAATACTGTACACACATTTCTGAACAATAAATTTTATACGTGTATATATATATATCCATAAGCAAGGAACCACAGGGAAAAGGAAACTAAAACACGAAGTCCGAGCGCTTTCGTAATATATTCACATCTTCAGGGACAAGGGAGCGATCTCTCCCTTGTCCCTGAAGATGTGAATATATCACGAAAGCGCTCGGACTTCTTGTTTTATTTTCCTTTTCGCTGTGGTTCCTTGCTTATTAAAAAGATCGCGAGCTGTTTGTGAATTATTTCCATATATATACATATATATATATATATAATTATATATATATATATATATATATATATATATATATATATATATATATATATATGTGTGTGTGTGTGTGTGTGTGTGTGTGTGTGTGTGTGTATATATATAAATTTTTCTTTTATTGTAAAAATAACATTGAAAATTAAAACACGTAAATACACACTTTTTCCATACATCTGAAGCATCTTCAATGCTTTATCTTCATATGCTGACCAGTTTAAATATCTAGCATGTTAGATATACTTTACATCTTTTTAATTAGAAAAGAAATATATCTTATGAAGAAGCTATTAAATATATTGAAAATATTTAAATGACTAAATTAAACAATAGACCCGCAAACGTCTTCAAACGTAAATAAAGGAACTCTGAATACTTTTAGGCATATTACTTCAGACTCAAATTTGTCCGTAACCAAACTTAAAACTGTTTCATATAACATTGAGAATCGTCTGTGATATCAGACAACTATTTATAATGTTGACCGTAATCAACCGTACTTTAAATTAATGTTTAAAGAATACTCATCTATTCACCATTTCATTTAAATTTTGAACTAATGTTAGGGAGTCCAGCGCGCATACGTAGGCCGGCTAAATCTCAAAGAAATGTATATAGGTGTTCTTATTTTATAATGACATGACATAACATGACATGAATTACATGACATGACATGACATGCCATGACATGAATATTCAGAAATAATTTTGCAGTTACTTTATATAAATTATAAAATATCAGTTTCATAATGTTATTTAAATTACGCAAGTTGAATCTATATACTTTTTACTAATAAAAAAGTTTCGCCTAAGTTACGCCGTTAAGAGGAAGAAAAACCAACTAAAAAAGGTTACGGAAATTTTTTAGTTATGTTGAGCCTGAAAAGCATACGCTAAATTTGCACATTGACTTCACTGTTATATAAAAATATTTTTAAATGTGCAGTTGATGCACAGTTTATATGTGAACATTTTTAGGAATGTAAACAACATTTCATTTTGTCACCCATCTCTGAAGGAAACGGGTCGTGAATCAGTTGGGTGTTCCATTATAACACGTAATTAAATTGTAGGTTTCTGGCAAAAACTGAATAAGAACAAAAAAGTTTCGAAAGTATTATTCTCTATTAAAGTTAATGGGAAGATCAATTATTTATATTAAGTAAAATTATGAGAATGCAGTATACATTCACAGTAATTTTGAAGTATAAATATGTCTTTGTTTACAGTTCCGTTCTTTTGTTGGTTCTGGAGGTTTCTTGGACTGCCTTGTGGCTGCTGGGAGTTTGCGGGTTTCTTAACGACCTGCAGAAGAACTATGCCAACAGCGAATGCAACAGCAATCAGTAAGGCATTCTTTACACCTTCGTTTCTTCTTTGTTAAAGTATTTTGTTTTCATTTTAAAAGAGAGAAAATAAAATAGTAATGGAACATACGAGTATTACCATGTTCTCGATTGTAAAACACGAAACATCTATCTGGGGAATTAAAAATACAATTAAAAAACTTCGTCAGTGTATTCAACTGCCAGAAGAGTAGTGCTCTGTGTGAGGAAAGTGTAAAGAAAAGTTATTTAAAGGTCCATCGCAAAAACAGTTGTCATTTCTTGAATTGTCTAATTCACCGGAATCATATAATTACTGTAAAAAGAAAAAGGTTATTTACAGAGCTGAAATTACATTCTGTAATATTTCCGAGAAATGTCCCATTTTCCAGTTCATAGTAATTCCCACCTGAGGTAATTAATACGTTTTCAATTTTAAAAAGAATTTTAAAACATTAATTTCTTGTTTAATATTCAGTTGTTTTAATGCGGTTGTAGATTAGAAGCAGTCCGTATGCACTCAAAAAATATAATGAAATACCCATACAAACATATTACTCATCTGTATGCTTTAATATGTGTATTTTCTTATGCATTATATACCATTTTCCGTATATGGGTATTACATGCATTAATAATGTACTTGGAAGTAGGGATTGTGAAGAATACCTTTGTACTTAATGTGTATGTCCTTAAAATATTAAAAACAGTTTGATTGAGTTCTTGTTTATGTTGCAGTTGATTGCGCCCGTGACTTGTGCATCGGTACTTAATTAATGGAAGATGCAACAATGCAGAGCCCCTCTTCGACCACGGAATCACCTTTGCATATTTTGAGTGTCTTCAGTCACTATTCTAAATTGAAAACGCACCAAAATTTGACTTATGATATAATAAAGAACGATGTTAGCTCATAATAAATGGTTTTAATAAGAATGTTAATAATAAATACATTTCCTTCAGTAATTTTGTTTCATTTTTTAAATTCCTTATATATTTGGTTAACTTTAATTAACTGCTCTATTTTTGTCTCTTTGTTTATCTGTCCTCACTCCTCTCCAGTAGTATAGCCGCAAAAGGGGAGAGTGCAGGAATGTTGCAATTTATTACGTAATGTTGTAAAGGGGTGGGGTTGTTGCAAAGGGTGGGTGGGGTTGTTGCAACGTGGGGTCTTGGAGGCGGCGTTATCCCCCAAGAGAAAGGAGAGAAAGGAGGAGAGGTGTTCACCTGGCAGGAGCCAAGTGCATATTAAGACTTCAGCCGAGTAGGCGTTGTTTTATAGGCTCCTAATCAGCCAGTTGGCTTAGAAGGCGTAAATGGCTTGAGTTTCCAGATAGCGCCATGTATTCAGTTTGTGCTATATATTTAATTAATTAATTCTAATCGAAGACTGAGTTGCCAGATACCATCGTATACATTATTATAGACTCCTAATCAGCCAGTTGGCTTAGGAGGCGTAAATGGCTAGAGTTGTCAGATACCACTTTTTAGCATTATTATTGCCAGATACCATTGTATACATTATTATAGACTCCTAATCAGCCAGTTGGCTTAGAAGGCGTAAATGGCTTGAGTTGCCAGATAGCGCCATGTATTCAGTTGCCAGATACCAATTTTTAGCATTATTATGGTGAGTTGTCTCACTAAACAATTAAAAGATTTCGTGCCATGTATTCAGGCTGAGTTGCCAGATACCACTTTTTAGCATTATTATGGTGAGTTGTCTTACTAAACAATTAAAAGATTTCGTTCCATCAGATACCATTGCTCAGGTACACAGAAGGCGTAACATGATATAATTATCCAAAAGAATCAAGTAAAACAACATTGCATCAATCTGTTTATTATAAATATATAGAAAATAAATATACATTTCAATAATAAGAAATATATACACACACACATTATGGAGATATATAGAAAATAAATATACATTTCAATAATAATTGAGGAATATGCATATAATCAAAAAAATATATACACACACACACAATTATGGAGATATATAGAAATAAATATACATTTCAATAATAATTGAGGAATACGCATATAATAAAAAAAAATGTATACACACAATTATGGAGATATATAGAAATAAATATACATTTCAATAATAATAGAAATATGTATATAATCCTTCAATATAACAGTACAGGAGAAATATCACGCAAAATATATAAGTACATTTCACTTTTTTTTCAAAATACTAAACTCGCACTTAATCGAGTTTACAATTACATCATTATTGCTCTGCATTACGCAGTATATGCGGTTTAATAATATTTCACCGCTTAAAGTATAGGGAAACCTGTACTCGATATGAAGGGCTTTCATATCGTTCAGTACTATTTTTGTTCCCACTTTACAACCGGTTGGTAAGTCATCTTTAAATACGTCTAGAATACAATCAAAAGCACGCACAAAGAGTTCATCGTTAGCTACATTATTAAACACAAGTTTATAAACACGCTTTTCCAATCGAGGGTTTATTTCTACCGACTCGAGCTTTTCAATCGTGAACTCATCTTCACTCAACATAGCGGCAATTGAAATAATCTTCTAAATCGTTACGACAACTGCGCGTTATATAAAGAAATAGTTCTTCAGGGTGAACGGTGTAGGTGAGCTCAGCCTTGTACCGATCAATTGCTTTGTACCAAAGTTCATGGTATTTCAAAGAGTCTAAACCTTTTAAATAAACGTCCAGCTCTAGACCATTCTCACTCTGTTCAGCCCTACACTCGGTAAACCCATCGAGCAGAGCGGTGTATGCGTATTCAAGTACTGTATCAAAATAAAGCATATCCGTAACACGCGCGTCTAATAGAGGTTTCAGCTTGCGGAATCCTACGATTTCAAACATTCTGTCGAGGATGAAACGGTTTCGCGTAGGAACAACAGCGTTATTATCAGAAGCATTCTTCCACATCAGCCGTATATCAATGCACGGCCGATCGTTATTTATACACAACGTACATACAACGGCGTATGAGGGTGCGTCACTAATCTGCTCTCTTCTTGTACCTACGTTAGCAGGTATTTTATAACGATCTTCACTCCACTTCTCAACTATCACGAAGATTCTATTCATCTCCTCGACACTTAAATAAACCCGTTTGTTTGTTTGTCTACATTCCGTTTCCAGTACATAGCTAACGGTTCCGGATTTACACCTGAACACGCGCAACGATTTCCTCACGGACACATCATACGAGGCGTTGAGAATGCTGCTCAAAGGAAGTTCCATCGTATTCGAGGAGCGCACGTCCACTCGGTTCAAGCTCTGAGATAACTATGAGCCGTGTGAGGCACGCAGGTAGGCAGGAACGGTTCGACGGGCGGCTGACTCGATGATACGTGAATGGGGTTGTTCGAACTCGTATGATCCGCGAGTCGCAACGAATTGTTGTACATATTGGGTAGGTGTTTTTCCGGTACAAGAATTAATTTCGGTTTTATCACTACCAGACTACGCACCAGACAGTTTACTTCAGGATAATTTTCACGAACTAGGCACATTTTATGTTTTACTAAACATCTTCACACTCCGGCGCACTGTTTGAGAGGAACATATGCTCATATTTTTTCTTTCTGCCCATCAAACGATAATCGTCTCTAAACTCTGTTAAAAACTCACGCAGGGCACTAGCCACAACCTCACTACGAACCTCATCATGATATACATTAATAGAGTGATAAAAATACTTAAGATTGTCCATGATCACGAGATTCACATTTTCAGTCGTAGGGTATGAGTAATCGACATGGTGTAGCATGACGTAATACCGCTTGTCACACCACCCATCCGCAAGACTCATTATCCATACCTGCTGCTTCTCTTCTGCACGCGTTGTTTCTTTTACTTCACGGTATATGTGAGACTTTATGAAGTTTAGCTCTGCAGCATACTTCAGCACATCGTCTGTGCAACGAAAGCCTTCAACGGTCTCACCAGAACATCCGTAAAGTATTTGTACATCTTGCAACTTCGCACAATCCAATGTGGTTTTAAAAGAGGCATAGGAGGGGGGAATAGGAAGTTTTTCGGTATCCACCACATCCTGGCACTTTGCTGAATACCATTTCATAAACGTTGTACAAGCAATATTAAAGGTAGCCATTTGAATACACGTCTGATCTCCTTTTTTTCTTCTACGCTGGCGAATACACGTCTGATCTCAAGGGCTTACTGCAGTCGACTGACCACGCAGGGACTCCCAGATAGTAGCATGACTCACGTTGCTGATCTTACAGTGGGCGGAGCTTAGAACTTTCACCTGCGCACACACACACACACACACACACACCACACACACCACACACAAAGGAGAAAGTGAAACGCTAATTGAAACATGATTTATTTAATAAACGAGATATTCAAGTTATATATATATATTTACAAATACAATTTAATAAACGAGATATTCAAGTTATATATATATATTTACAAATACGTGTAATAAATCAATAGATACATCAAAGATTATATACAAGACAAATACGTGTCAGTTAACAATAGAAGCATCAAACGTTATGGTATCCAAAGGGTACGGTATCATAGGTACCAGGTAACTGGTAACGTTTCCTATAGGTGTTATGGCACACCTTCGTACCCCTAAGTTCCTTCACGCCCGCCAGCTTCTGCGCCCGAAAATTGTGAGTGCCTACAATTAGTTGGGGAGGTCGTTCGCCCTCATCATCGTCCAAACACACTAGATCCTTCAACGATTCAAAGTTAACAACCCGCCGATTCGCATGGTTGAGCGTAATACCCTTTGCCTTCACGATATATTTCATTTCCTCCCCTACCCTGACCCGTACCCCATAAGTTTTAGGTCCTGTTGAGACAAAAGAGTCGGCGTATGCGTTGTCCCCATACTCATCCTTGATCTCATCAGTGAGCTCGCCGAGGAACTCCCCAATAACGGGCATGTATTCACCCTCCCTCTCTGTGAATATCACGCTATCTGTATCGGCATACAATACTCTCCGCCCAAGAGAATGCAATAGACCCCAAAGTTTTATACGGGCGTAGGCTGTTGTGAAGCTGGCCACAGGTATGTTTGTAACCCTTGAGGTATTTGTGGCCAATTCAGTGTTGTTGTACTTTATTATGTAAGTATTACCTACATTCACGATCTCCATGACCTCTTTATCGGGAGCATTGGCATAATCCCAGACATCACTATAACTTTGTGCCAATTGAATGTTCCCTTTGCCGGTATTCTGCGCAAATTTTCCCCATAGACTGTTTAGACACAACTTTGCACTAAAGCGCTTGCCAGGATTCTTTGCAATTTGGACACGATCAAGTTGTATACCTTCGCGGTCGCGGTAACGTTGAATATAGGCAGACTTTTCATCTTCGGTATCAACTCCTCGCAGATACCCTGATGCCTCAACCTTATCCTTCAAAAAGGCGTTTATATATGGTGTGAAAAGGTTGGGTAGCTTCTGAAACCTCCACACCTCAATTTAGGGCGGGTCGTACTCAGGTGACAACATGAATCTGAAGGAAATCCTACCATCAGGGTGTCTAAATTATGTTTTTACATGGGGAATTCAAATATGAGCTTCTTTTTTGGATAGGATAACTCTAACCTACATCATTTTGTATTTCTAAATTGCCAATTTTACCCTTTTGAACCCCTTTATAATATATTAAAAGATATAAGGTAAATCATTTATATTGACAAGGCAAAATCAACTTTACATATATTTATTAATAGGTGAACGGCATGTATATCACTGGATATAATTAAAAAGATCATTCTCCTGACATCTTGAACTTTGCCAGGTTGCACAAATCCTGCTTTGACTCAGACTTGGACATCAGCTTCCTGCTGGTCTCCTGAGCCCTGATCCCTCCATCCCTCTTTTCCTGTGAGAAGTACTTAGCAGAAGCCTCAGTCACCATTTTAACAACCCTCTCAATGCTTTGTGTGTGACAAGGCCAGTTGCGCACCTCCATGGGGGTGTTGATGAAGTTTTTCACCTCTGAGGTGCTTAGAGAGCAGGTGAGAGGTGGCTCTGACACACCTTCTGACCAGCTGATCAAGTCACCGATGCTGGAAGCATCACAATTGATGTCAGGTGTCCTTCTGCTCCTAACAGAGGAGTCCCCCAGCTGAGTGTCCGGGTCCCCCTCTCCCCTGATGGCCAGGATTCTCTCCACCCCTTCAATCCTTTCCTTCTGATCCTCAGAGCAGAGTAGTGTTTGGAGGATGACTTCACTGTGGGCATACCAAGCAGATCTTCTCACAGTTGGCATCACAATATCCAGCACCTCCTTTCTCTGGGACTTGAGGCAGTCCAGCTGAAAGAGGATGTGCCTAGGCCCTTCGATCCACGAGTGCTTGACCTTCACGTTGAACCAACATGGGTAATACACTCCAATGATGAATTCCACAATGAATTGCAGAATCTTCCGGTTCTTTCCTTTAATTCCGTGCTTTGACACCCAGAGCCTGAGAAGTCTATTCGCTGTGGTGAGCCAGCGGCTGTGGTTTACTGGTCCTATCTCTAACAGAGCCAGCCCTGCAGGAAGTACTCCATCCCTGACTGCACAGACAATTTTATAGCCATAGTATTGATCAGTTGAGAGATCCTCCTGTCATCTTCACTTTGCTTCCTCAAGTAGATGCCATACCTCAGGATATCCCTCACAGTTGGCAGTTCAGACACCAACAGCTCCCGGCCAGTGCCAACAAGATTAGTCAGATGAGAACTTGATTTCGTCCTTGTTCTGACTTGAGCCATTTTCTTAATGAGTTCACACTGAAATAAAAACAATAATACAACAGTTAAGTATCCACTACAGACAGGTATTAACTCTTTTCAGCGCAAAATTCTTGGTTAAAAAAGAGCTGAAATGGGCAAGAACAAATTTATCTGCAAATGCTAAACACATTATGCTTTTTTGGTTTCAAAATGTTATAAAATGCTAATTTATCTGTTGTCTGTAATGCAAATAATTTGTTCATGTACTCTAAAAAAACTAAAGAAACACATCCTAAAAATATTATTTAGAACATTGAAATAGGCCTCATACTGCTCAGTTGTACTAAAAATGAACCACCTAATTTTAGCTCAAATCAAAGTTGTTAATTAAATTTTGCTCAATGTATCACTATAATATCCGTAGAAATAGCTTTTTCTAAAATATAACAGAATAATACTCACAAGTGAACAGTAACAAAAAAAATATCAGTAGATAATCACTAAATCTATCCCCTCACTGCAAGCCGAGGTGGTAAAATAGCTTCATAAATCATGAGTCACTTCAAATATTTCACAAAACGTTTTAGAATGTTCTGAAACGTTACATTCTAGCCTCTGAGAAAGGTGGCTCAGAAAATGGCCTTATGCGCGCCAGAAAACCGTCAAAATATTTCATATACCAAACTGTATGATAATTACAATTAAGTGGAATGGCACACCTTTTTATTTGAGTATTTAAATATTATTATTATTATGTGAATTACATTATATGTGTTTATATGAATTAGTTAGAACAATGCTCTATGAGAGATAACGTGAGCAGCCATGATAGAAAACGTGAGAAGACATATTCTGGGGTAACTACAATAGTAAAATAATCAACAATTTAATAATAATCAACTGCAAAATGACGTAGGTTAGGGTTATCAGAATTAAATATTTTCTTCAGAATTGTGTTCTATACACCAAAATATGTCATTTGAACATCCCTCTCCATTGATTTAAAAAAAATGCATAGTATGACCCGCCCTAACACCTCATGTATCTTCAGTATTCTATAACCATGGCGTACGGCTAGGGCCAGCTCAGGACTTGTATATACGCCTCTGATCTTACGCTGGTGGGGTATATGGTTACAATCGCCGTTATCCTCTTCCGCGCACTTCACCCACAGGGGAAACATGAGCTTGTCGTCGATAACGACACGTAAGATTGGCATCCATAAATTGCGTGGGGGGAGTACGTCTACGAAAGAGAGCCCAAAGTAACGATCATTCAAATTTCTTGAAAATTCATTGATGGAGGGTAGGCTAGGTCCCACCAGTTTCTCAGGAGCGCCCACGGGGTACGGATTGTTCTTCATCACGTATGGGTATAAAGAGCAGAAATCGTAGTAATGGAGCTTCACGCCCTCCGTAGGTGGAAAGTATAGTCTGAATGGATTTGTACGTCCTCCGAACAAGCTATCACCACATTTGAGAGGATCCAGCACCATTGAACGCTTGATCGTGTTTATTTCCTCACGGTACACCTCGTCTGTCTCCATCCGTGCATCATATTCATGTTCCCACAAGACTTTGTGAGTGAACTGTGATCCTATAAGTTGATCGCGGGTTCGGGTCCATGCAAGACAGTCGGCAGGAGATCTACCGTGGATATCTCCGGCGATTCCGCACTCAGGACGGGGGCATCCATGCCACCAGCATCCGTTAAAGGAGTACACAGTCTTCACACCAGTGACACGGTTTTCACTTAACCCATCAACCCAAAAAACACGTCCATTAATATTAATGGGTACTTCACCCGTGTTGCGGGCGTGCTTTATGTATACACCTGTCTGTTGCTGTAGGTGTATGAGCCAGTAAATAGCCTTGTGCCCGTAATTGCGGGGGTTGTTTCGGTGAATAATGGCTAAGGTGTCTTTAGGCATGAAGTTATTCTTGAACACCGTAAAACATAATGATGCGATGGTGGTTGCGACTTGCAGTGGATCGCATTTGAAACGGGCTATGTACATCCTTCTAAAGGCCTGGAAACATACTCTAAGCACGCGCACATCATTCACGCAATAACGCTCACATTCATCAGCTATATTATAAGGGTTACTTTCATTAAAACTGCCGTAGTATCGATCAAAGTCTTCACGTTCATCCATACAGTCATAGTTCAAATAATGTTTGGGTGGTGGTGGGCCTACGTAGTTTAAAGTCTCGCTGGTGAGGAAAGTGTAAGGGAAGTATCCTTTGGAAACTTCAGCTGCTACTCCCATCACCTTGGGTAGCTTTGCTAATTTACAAGGTGTGAATAATAAAGTATCTTTAAATTGTACATTGCCTATTATCTGCATCTGTATTAATTTGTTGCCTCTTTTCAATGGATCACCTGTAAATATCTCAGAGAATTCGTGTTCAAGCAACTCCTTATAAAAGAACTGTGTCAAACTTTGCTCCGTTATGGGCGAGAATATACACAGTCATTTTTTTGAACTTGTCGGCTAACTTGACAATATAGGACACAAATAGTTTCACAGGACTATCGCGGACATTCGTTTTAAAAACGTTTGTCCGTTTACCGCATTTGGGCACTCGTCACATTCGATCCCCATACACTCATCACAGATGGTCTGGCTCACAAGTAAATGTGGAATTACCTCTTTGGTTTCAGCGTTCGTATATGTTTCTATATCGTAGTATACAGTTATACAAGGGTTATTTTTAGGCTTAGCATCTTTCATATAACATACATGCTTTACTCCATCCGCCTTATATTCCTCCTGGCATGTAGGACAGTGAATTTCGTCACACTTGTGCTTAAATTTCCCCCAATTATCCATTGTGTGAAACATACCACATTCACAGATTCTCATTTTCCTGCACGTGCCAATTGATTTATGGAAATCAAAGCAGTTATTATTGAAGAATGTGCGTCTACACACATCACAGTCTCTCTTCTCAGCTTCAACTACATGCCTTTCACAATTGGTGCTTTTACACTGCTCACATACCATGTGACATTCTTTACAATGTCTCACTATATCATCCGCAAACTCGAGGCACCCCTTACACAAATCATGATGTCTCCCATATTTTCGACTTTTGTCATAACTCGCGTAAAGCCACCTTATATTACGGATGGGGGGATACGTTGTCTCTGACAATCCTAAAATAAGTAAGGATCTTGTACGATCTCTCACACAGCTTTTAAAAACATACACAGTCCTACGACGATCATCCAACCCAAATACAACTATACGGACATTCATTTCCTGTTCTACCCTTCTCAGCTCTTCAGGACCCATATTACAGTCAAATTCAAGTTCACAGTCTACAGCTAGTTTACGGGCACGTTCCACGACCGTAGGCAACCAAATTTTTTGAGTCCGTGTATTTTGTACAGTAAACATACTGCTATAAAGCCGCAACCACGATCGACGTTTATATGCTTTCGGTAAATAGTCGGAGAATTGAAGTTAAGATTATACGGTATGGCACTATGGCCCGCAACACGGAATACACGATCAATATTTACCGTGAAGTTGCCCATATTAAAGGCTATACTACTTTGGGCGGCCTGCATTATACGTCCTAATATATATTCTACATCTTCAGCCGCCAAACGTCTAAATGGCACTATCACCCAATAATCATCTACATCACTGTCATCTGACCCGAATCCAAAGGACAGACTCGTCCTGACTTCACGCTCGTCGCGATTCTGAAGAGCAAACTCTACAATACGCTGGACAACCCGGCGTAGCCCGCGCTCAATTCCATTGCTATACATGGCTCTAGGGTCGACCCTGACTCTATACCGATTTCTAGTCAAGGCTGGGGTGGGGGCTGCGGAGCGCACCAATTCAAGCGTTATATCATCCTCAACAGAACGGGGGGCAACTGTGGCGGATGAATTAGGGGGTATATTAGCGGAAGGTGCTGATGGGGGCCTGTTGCGTAGGAGGTTGAGGGTTGGGGATCTATTATTGTAGACTTAACAGAACGCGGGGCAACTGTGGCGGATGAATAAGGGGATATATTAGCGGGAGGTGCTGCTGGGGGGATTGTTGCGTAAGAGGTTGAGGGTTGGGGATCTATTACTGGTGCAACAGGCGCGTATTTCGGTCGCTTTAAACCTGACATGGGGTTCTCTTCATCATACCTCCGCTTTGGACGTGCTACCGGTATCGCTGGTGAGGGCTCGTTGGCAGGGGAGATCACAACTACACTGTCGTCGAGGTCATCCTTAATGTCAATGATGGGATGCTCTACCTCATCGTCATTCACGGTTCTGTGGGAGAAGAAAACAAAATAAAGAACAGCACTCAAAATTTGTAATATTTTGTAAATGACCCACTTAGGAGTGTGACGTGTTAGAAATGGACTCTGTAGAAAAATTCAGATTCACGAGCCCATCCACATGTAATATATCTGGACCTACAGGATGTGGTAAAACTGTGTTTATGCTTAAAACGTATCAATCAGTGTTCAACGAGTACCAAGATGATATTTTGTTCCACAAAGGAGTATATGACGTTAATTCGTTAAAGGGAAATGAACATACAATCATTGTAATTGACGATCTCATGTTAGAGATGGATTTGCCGAGACATTTACAGTATTCTCCCACCATCTTAACATAAGCGTGTTCTTTATCAATCAGAATCTATTTTTCAAAAATAGATACATGCGCGATGTGTCGTTAAATACGCAATATCTAGTCTTATTCGCGCAACGTAGAGATGTATCACAAATTGGGGTATTAGCCAATCAAATGTTCCCGAATCAGCGTAAGGAGTTTTTGGAAGTTTATAAAGAAGCTACAAGCGTGTGTTACGGATATTTGCTTTGCGACCTTCATCCGCGAAACACGTTTAGAGTGCTTCTACGAACGAATATATTTCCAAACGAGCCTGAAACGGTGTATATTCCAGAATGACAAAGAGACTAAAGAAATACCGTGAATTAATAAAAATCTATCATCGACTGCCCCGGGCAATGCAGCAGATGTTTATTAAAAATATCGACGCCGACTTTTTAAAATGCATCTGTGAAATCTGTCTTAACGTTATAAATTGCAATGTATCAATGAAAACCCCTCAGAAGGCTCGCCTACGCCGTTACAAGAACATAATACGTGCACTCGCTCGTAAAAGTCAAACTGTAGCGAAGAAAAAAACGAATTATTGTACAAAGAGGAGGGTCATTTCTCCCCATCTTATTTCAGTTTTGGGTCCTTTACTGACTAGATTAATATAATGAAGAAAGTGGTAGTGATTCCCCACGAGGTGTACGCTTCACTGCAAAGGAATCCAGACACGGATCTAGATCCCCGTAAAAGCAGACTTAAAAGAATGGAAAGCGAATTGCTAGCCCTATTAAACAGTGAAAAAACACCTGATGAGAAAAGAATCTTATACCAAGAAGCTCTGCAGAAATTTCTTCACGAGTACGAAAATTATAAGAACCCTACAGAGATTCCTGTAGTTATTAGGCACAGCACGGGGGACGATGGACATGTCGTCATAGGATCTGAGCCCGACGATACAGCTGAGCAACCAAAAATTAAGGGATTAGCCACACAACATATCGAACATGTATTAAAAAGCACCCTCCCACATACATTGATGAGTAAAGGCTTAAGTCTTTATAATCTATTGAATGAGGATCCAGCCATACAATGGACCAATACAGGCAAGATCATTGTGGAAGGATCAGAGGTACAGGGATCGAATATCGTAGACATTGTCCATGATCTGGTGAGAAAGTGGGATAGGCCATCACCATCAGGATGGAAGCATATTAAAGCAAGACTACAACAAATAAATGTCCCTAAAACGTTGATAGGAAATCTGAACAGGTTAAAAGACTTGGAACATGCAACGCATGTGACACAATTGAAGACGACGTCACCCCCGGCGGTAACACCTTTGAAGAGGAGAAAGAAGAGGTTAAACCAACCCTACCCACGTGCCTCTAAAATACGCAAATGGCTAACGTATTAACTAAACGCTATTATGACACTTCTAACCCATCCTCTTACGGCGGCGTAGATAGACTGTACAGAAGTGTTTACGGAGTAGGGAAAAAAGATCTTGAAAGATTTTTGAGGGAGCAGGACGCTTATACGCTTCATAAGCCTGTGAGAAAAAGGTTTAAAACAGCCAAGACAACGGCTTGCTCGATTGATTCTATTTGGCAAGCAGATTTAACAGACATGCAAAGATATTCTGTGTATAACGATGGTTACCGCTACATTCTATTCATAATAGACGTATTCTCTAGATATCTGTGGCTAGTTCCTCTGAAAAATAAATCACCTGAAACAGTTGCTAAAGCCACCAAAACGCTAATGTTAAAAGAAAACAGGGTTCCTGGCTATTTTTATACGGATATGGGGAAGGAATTTATAGGCCGTGCTTTTCAGAACATGTTGACAGAGTTTAATATCAGCTATTACACAACCAATTCTATACATAAGGCTTCTTTAGCTGAAAGAGTTCAGCGCACCATAAAGGAACGCATGCACCGTTATTTTACACATAAAAACACATACAGATTTCTAGACATTCTGGAATCATTGGCATCATCCTACAACCGCTCACACCATCGCACGATTGGGACAACACCTAACGAAGTTTTAGAAAGAGGTACGCTCCCGAGAAGAGATGGATCACCACTACCACACTCGGCGCGCTTCAAAATCACTGATTATGTAAGGCTGTCGCGTTCGGGGAATAAATTCGCAAAGGGTTTTGAGCAAGGATGGACACGCGAGATTTTTAAAGTTAGGGTTATGAGGCCTAAAGGTGAGATAATGATGTATTACATTGAAGATTTGAATGGGGAAGAAATCTCAGGAGGCTTTTACCGCGAGGAATTGCAGAAAGTTGCGTTTAATTTAGGAAAAAATGTGTTTAAAATTGAGAAAATTTTAGGAAGCAAAGGTTCAGGAAAGAGAAAAATGTACCTGGTGAAATGGCTAGGGTACCCAGAAAGCTTCAACACCTATATAAAGCTGATGCAATAATGAAGCTTAAATAGTATGCAACATGGCTCCTAACCATTTCTACGTCACACTCCCGTCCTCCTCGTCCCTGTCTGTACACCCTAACAACACACTAGCCAACTTTGTAACAGAACTCCACGGGCACATTGAATTGGGTCGTGATTCGTATGAGGTGGGGATATGCGAAATTCAGCTGGACACCATCTTTTTAAATATTGAACATAAAGAAACCGTTTTTACGATTCTTAGAGACATTGACGAGTGTGAAAAAGCTGGGGTAGCTATGGATGAAACTATCCGTATCGCTCGGACTAAGGTTGCACGGTATTACAGTACAGAAGTAAGACTAGGACCGGGTCAATATGGTTCGGTCGAGGATGTTGTGAGAGACTTAAACGTAAGTTTAAGAAACTCAAACCTTACGAATGATTTAGTATACGAAATCGTAAACAACCCTGCACATACACTAATCCTAAAATCAAAGACTAACAGACGTATTAAAGAACATAGAAAGTTCAAAATTCTAACCAATGGCCGATATAGCGCATCCTTCCAAAGAGACACATTTCACGAGACACAGCATGACTTGTCCAGATTAATGTATCAATTGAAGATGGAGAAATTGGCTGAAAGGTCCCCAGACATGTGCTATATTTACAGTAATATAGTGGAGCACCAGTTTGTTGGGGATACCCAGGCACGCCTGCTGCGCATTGCTCACATCCCCAACCATAGAGGAAGGAGTTTGAGTATTACATATGACAGACCCCATTATGTGAATGTCGCAACTAATTTAATAACCAATATCTCAATATATATAAGAACGATTGAGGGTGAAAACTTCCCATTCGGTAACGGAGCTTAACAGTGAAGCTACACTTTCGACGCACTGAGTTATAATATCCATTTTTTCATCCATACTACATACGGCTGTTCCTTTGCTGAAGAGGGGTGCCAGATACCTTGGAAGGAAAGCGCTACAATCAGGCCTTAACACTGCAGAAGACATATTGGCCGGGGCTAAACCTAAAGAAGCTCTAAAAAAACATTTAAAGCGTACACGGGACGAAATCATCAACGATGCAAAGAGAAAAATGCGTGGTGGCGGGAAGAAGAAGAAGAGGGCTGCCCAGAAGAAGGGGTCACGTGGTATTAAACGTAAAAGGCTATCAAAAAAGAAGTGCTGTAAGCGAATGAAACCTATGGTTGACCACCTTTTTGACTGATATAAGCTAAGGACATTGATCTCATGAATCATAGTTTGTTTACCACTTGTCGAGAGAGGAGTCACTATTTCTAACTCGCCATGGCACTCTTCGTCCACCCATGTAGCTCACAATGCTGTAAATCGGAGCTGTCCCTTTTTGAGCTTCCTCCATCCCAAGTTTCTATTAAGCACAGTGACTTTATTACAATTAACCCTTTAAACACAATTAGTTCCCCGAGTGCACCTATAGAATTCGTGATACCCAGCTCAGGCCCTTACTTTTTTGATCCAAGCTGTGTGCACATGTACGCTAAGCTACGTATAGCCCATTCTGATGGAACGGTTTGCGATGACAAATATGCTGTATACCCTGAAACAAACTTTCTGCACTCCATATTCAACCAGTGTGACGTATATTTAAATCAGACCAACATATCGGCAGGCACGGGGTACTATCATCTACGCGCCTATCTGGAAAATGTCCTCAACTTTTCCAAAGAAGCGAAGGCTACCTTTTTAAGTGCCGAGGGATATTATCAAACTAAAGATGAAAGTAGTATAAAGGACAAATTTAAAAATTCTAAAAAGAAAATATACGAGTGTTTTGGACGGTTGCACACAGATTTCACTTTCCAGGAGAAGTTGCTTGTCAACGGGGTGGATATGAAAATAAAGCTCACCCGCACGAGTCCTGAGATCTGCTTAAATCTGGATGCTGATCAAGAAGAGGGTGCAAAGCCCGTTGTGGTTCACATTATGGACACATACCTCCGCGTACGGCGAGTGAAATTAAGTTCACCAAAACAACTAGAAATTGAGAAAAATTTACTAAACGCTACAGTGAAATATCCTATTAACAGAGTACAAATCAAACTATATACGGTTCCTGCAGGGTTGGCATCGAAGCAGATAGAAAACATTGCCCTGGGAAATCTTCCTAAAAGGATATTAATCGGTATGCAGGACCATGCTTCGGTGAATGGAAAATATAAAAAGAGTGCCTTTAAATTCGAGAATTTCGGACTTAAAAATATAACTCTATACGTTAATGGCACTGCTTTGGGTGGAACAATGGGTACGGACTATTCATCAGACGCTGTGTTACCTCTTTGTGCCAGAGCCTATAGTAATCTGACCCATCTTGCAGGTGATTGTGATGAGCTTGGTAATGGGGTAACGCAGGAAGAATTCATTGATCAATTTAACCTTTATCCGTTTGACATTACACCTGACTTATCTGCTAGCGTAAATACCCATTTAACCCCACAGCAGAGCGGAAACATCTCAGTGCGGCTGGAATTCGCCAAGCCTATAGACGCTTCTATTAGTGTACTAGATATCTCGAATCGCAAGCCCTAATAGAAGTAGATAGATTTAGGAGCGTTATCACTGACTTTTAAAATGGATGCTAATACACTTCAGAAAGTAATGAATAGTGAATGAGTCACACGTTCCAAATTTACCGGCGTGTTTGCGAAGAATGAAACATTGAGTTTGCCAAGTACGCGAGAATGCGGTAGTCTTATTGTGAACACAGATGCCATCGGTAATGAAGGGATTCATTGGATCGCTGTCTATTTTAAAAATAGACAGCGCCTGTACTATTTTGATTCACTCGGTACTCAACCCTGGAGTGACCCTATTATTGTAAAATTTCTCGCTCAGTTACATATTCCCGAAGTTGTATGGAACCCATTTCGTATACAAGGATATTTTAGTAATGTTTGCGGAATGTACTGCGTCTCATTTCTCACGCATATGTCATGTGATAAAGAATTTATAAATTTTTAAATTTATTTGACCCGTGCCACACTCGCCGAAACGATGAAATGGTATACAGACAGATAAAAATCCGTTTTCCAATTGACGTACTCGTTGTATAGTATAATGTTTTTGTTCGTGTGTGTATATTTGTAACGGTATATTCTGTAGTTGGTTATTGTACTGATTTCTTTCATTTAATAAATTTATGAAAATATATTGTGTCTCCTTACCCCAAAAAGATCGAAAAACACTTACATTATTTCGGTGTGACATTCATTATGATGACTGATCAGTATATCCTCCGTATTCATGACACGAGATTCTTCAAAAGATTGTATAACACGTGTCAAATCCTCATCGGACCTTAAGGAATAATGTTCATTCTTTTAAAACATATACAGTGTATACAGACAGATCTCCATTATGTGAAGATATCTTTGGTTCATTTAAGAGGTAAATCCAATAACATTTAAAACGATTGCCTTAAAAAATTTCGATTTTAGCATAATGGCGATAAGAGGTAAATCCAAATAACATTTAAAACGATTGCCATAAAAAATTTCGATTTTAGCATAATGGCGATAAGAGGTAAAACCAAATAACATTTAAAACGATTGCCATAAAAAATTTCGATGTTTGGTGAGTATCTAAATGAAGTATTTGACGAGATACTACAACCCTCCATATATATAAATCATGTTTCTTGAATTATAGACACTTACATTTCTATGGTAGTCCCTTGCGTCGGATTGTAAGGAGCGTCACTGCAAATATCTTCAACGGTTTGCGTTGGAAATAATTCATCACGGTCAATTGAGTTAAAAAGATTAATTGCAGTTAATGCTGCAGTGTCACTTTCTTCATACAAATCCGGGGAAACGTACAGTTCGTGTTCCATGGTGGAGGAATGCACTGGCAGAGGGAATGATTATTCACTGACACGAAAATAGCTACTGTTACTCCAAACTGAAAAATATCCCCTTTTATATGCACAATCGCCAAGCTCCGCTCCAAAAGATTAAGGCCAGATGTTCGTAGTGATTGGCTGCCGGTGTAGCTGGGTGGAGCGATGATAAGTTTGTGTACCAATCCGCTATAACGGGTCCGGACGAGTAATGGCATCTTTATATTTTCACCAATAGATTTAATGCTCGTATTACTCCTTGCTGTCTTTACCATGTCAATATTTTTCCCCCACTATTCCCGGATCATTAGTCACTAATGTAATAGAGAGGATTTTATAATAAAGAAATATATCCTAATTATATTTTTAAAAGAGCATTCGTTTCTACGTTAAACTGTGGGTCTAAGGCGGAGTGAAAACCTTTCCAATTCGGCGAGAAATTGCACTAGGGAGCAACATTTCTTGAAAACTATTTGGTGTTTCTTATAGAACTTTTGATGCTGATTCCGGTTTCAGAATTTTTCTATCACCCATAGTTTTCGAGAAAATAATATTTCCATTTTTCCCAAAATATTATCAAGTACTTTGAAGTGTCGCATCGAGTTCTAGTATGAATTGTGCTAAATTTTCACTTCTAACACTAAATATTAAAAATCAAAGATTTAAGCAGTTAAGATGTAGTTAACTAAAAATTAAGGTAAATATTTTTCACATTATATTTCTATTTAAGGTAAATATTATATTTTTATTTTTACTTACAAGTTATTAGTAATTTTTTCACAAATTTTTTTTTTTTGGCGCATCCGAATGAAACCTAAAAATGGCACGCATCGGTTGGCTACCACTGGATGCCTTTATTTATTAATGAACAAAACTCTCGCTCTCTTTCTATATATATATATATATATAATTATTAGTACTTTCAGGTATTCATACCTTATTTCTTTCGCTGATTATTATTTATTATAATTGTGGGTATAGTTAACCTGGAAAAAAGAAAGTAAATTTAAATTAGTACACTTAATTTTAAATAATATTTTGGGAAACCTCTGAGTAAATGGAAATATTATTTTCTCGAAAACTATGGGTGATAGAAAAATTCTAGGTTACGTGAATGGAATTTGCTGGCAAAAGATACCAGCATATTCCTTTATTTATTAATGAACAAAACTCTGTCTCTCTTTCTTTCTATATATATATATATATATATATATATATTATATATATATATAATATTTAGGAGAAATCCAATGACAAGGAGAAATGTAAATGCCATGAAAAGTCTTCTTTAATGCGCAACGTTTCGAGCAATTTCTTGAATTATAGACACTTACAGAAATCCTTTCCTCGTGAAAGGAAAAACAACGCTTAATGATTAATTTCTTGTATTGAATGATTAAAATGAGAAAATTCATTTTGGTATAAATTATTTAGCGTCATTTGGTTTAAATTAATATACGTTTGGCATTTTTTTTCTAATTTTCATTCATGTACAGATGCGTGTGCGTGTGTGCACGAGTTATTCATTCCTATACAAACACAGATGGGGGATTGGGGGGAATGGTCGAGCGATCTTTTTGGTTTTAATTCGGCGAAATTCAATTCAATATATATATATATATATATATATATATATATATATATATATATATATAAGGGTTGACAAATAGACACGGTTATTATGATTCTTTCTATATATATATATATATAAGGGTTGACAAATAGACACGGTTATTATGATTCTTTCGATATATATATATATATTATATATATATATATATACAAACACAGATGGGGGATTGGGGACGAGCGGGTGTTTTGGTTTTAATTCGGTGAAACGAGATACTACACCCTCCATATATATAAAATCATGTTTCTTGAATTATAGACACTTACAGAAATCCTTTCCTCGTGAAAGGAAAAACAACGCTTAATGATTATTTTCTTATATTGAATGATTAAAAGGAGAAATTTGTATACATTATTTAGCGTCATTTGGTTTAAATTAATATACGTTTGGCATTTTTTCTGATTTTCATTCAGGTACAGATGCGTGTGCGTGTGTGCACGAGTTGTTCATTCAAACACAGATGGGGGATTGGGGGAATGGTCGAGCGTACTTTTTGGTTTTAATTCGGCGAAATTCAATTTATATATATATATATATATATATATATATATATATATATATATATATATATAAGGGTTGACAAATGGACACGGTTATTATGATTCTTTCTATATATATATATATATAAACACAGATGGGGACGAACGTGTGTTTTGGTTAATTTCAACTTTCTTCGTTTCTCTAGATTTCGTTTTTTTCAATTTTCTTCGCAAGGTTTCTTTACCTTTCGTTTTTTTCAACTTTCTTTGCAAGGTTTCTTCTCCTTTCGTTTTTCGGTATTTAAATAGGAATTAAGTGATTTATTGGAGCGTGTGTTTAAATGAATCTTCCAATTGATTAACTATATAAAGATATTGTGGTATTTTATATGGTTGAATCTTCCAAGTGATTAACTATATAAATATATTGTGGTATTTTATATGGTTTTTGCTATCTGGCAACTGAATACATGGCGCTATCTGGCAACTCAGCCGGAATAGAGGTCTATAAAAGAGTGAGAAGCTGATGACGGAGACAGGTCAAGCTCGGCTCCCAGCCGAGCAAGGACCTCTGGTCCTATCTCTTTCTGGCCCTTTGGGAAAACCCCTTAGAGGCCTCTTAGGTTAGGTAAACGAAAATAGCTTGGGGGAGAACTCCGCCTCCAATTTGCATGCCTTGCAATCAAAGGCAACTACTCTCTCTCTCTCTCCTTCAGGTGTACCCCTCCCCTCTTGGCTCAGCCAACTGGCTGATTAGGAGCCTATAAAACAACGCCTACTCGGCTGAAGTCTTAATGTGCACTTGGCTCCTGCCAGGTGAACATCTCTCCTCCTCTTCCTCTCCTCCTTTCTCTTGGGGGATAACGCCGCCTCCAAGACCCCCCTTGTTGCACCTGCAGCATCCCCCCTTGGGGGATTTTTTGCAACACCCCCTTTGCAACAATCCCCACCCCCATTTTCAACACCCCACCCCCATTTGCAACATTGCGTAATACATTGCAACATTCCTACACTCTCCCATTTTGCGGCTATACTACTCCCTCCCTCCTTTTTATATATATATATACACTTGAAAATACTCAATCAGTATCAGTTAGTAATGACAACCAACTTTCATAAAACCTAATAATTATAAGAGGAGATTGTAGGCACCAATCGATCAGATTGATGGCTGAAAGAACTGAACTACTAGGAAAGACTACCTAAGTAAATCTGTACTCCCTGGAAAGAAGAAAGAGGTACATCATAATTTACATATGGAAAATGATCGAAAAACTGGTACCAAACATCAAACTAAACCCAATAACCATCCAAACAACGCTGGAAAATAGGAAAGGCAAAATGTGTAGTGTTCCCAAATTATAGGCCTAACAAGGGATCTCTTCAACACTGGAAAATAGCATGGTTGTTAGGGCCAAGACTTTTTATCCAGCTTTCAAAGGACCTTAGAAACATTACAGGCGTCAAAGATGAAGTCTTCAAAAGAAGACTAGATGTCTGGCTCAGGAAGGTACCAGATGAGCCGGGTGTACCTAGTCATATGCGGGGGAGAGTGCAAGAAAGCAACTCCTTCCTCAACCAAGCCAGGCCTAGAGGCGGGGCCTACAGCTTCACCTTCGTGTGAAGAGAGACCAACACATGGAACATCAACGAGGTTAACGAGGTGTATATATAAATAATTCTTAAAAGTGGCTTAATCTTAAATCCGTGATTTTCATACCCGTGAGCTTTGACTCTACAGTATATACGGTATATTAAATTTGTAATAACTATTACACATTTGCCTTTTTGTCATTTCAAACAATTTCAAACTATATGTGCTGATGCTCAATATTATAAAGTGTGTTACACAAGTTTTGTAATTGGGCGAAATGTGTTGTCTGTTAAACGCATGACACAGTCAGAGCCAGAAACTCAGGTTATTGCCAAGGGAGTGCGAACTTGGAACTAATCGTAGAAGTATAATTGAAATTGAGAAAAATAATTTTTAGGTACGTTCATGATGAGTTTATCGTTCAGTTAGAGATGATTAACTAGCTACTGCTAAGACACATTATGAATAAAAATATAAAATTATATCATAAAAAATATAAAAATTATGATAAAAATATGATTAGTAACAATATTCAATGCAAACCGCAATTAGGATGCTCAGATTTATATTAAGATAAGAATAAAAAGTGCTAATTTCGAGATTAAGCATTTCCTTGGACTATTCCCTTTATAAGAAAAATTATTCTCAGGGCCGGATTAAGAGTTTTTAGGATCGTAAGCCATTTTAGATTTTTAGTAGTAGGGGAGGCAAAAGCTAGCGCCGAAGGCGCAGAATTTTTTTTACTTTCATTCTCATTCTGTTGTAACCTAGCAATTTTACTGGATTAACAGTACTTTTGATCATCATGCTCTGTAGAACCACTGTCAGTTTGGACATTTTTTCTTTGAAAAATTTATAAAGGTCCATTATCTTTAGTCCTGTGACACCTGCAAATAGTACTCTACAAATTTACAAATAGAAATAGGAATTATTACTAACCAAAACATTAAAGTCCATTACAATGAAATAGAAAATCCAAACAAAATCCTCACAAAATTTTGTGTGTGCGATACATTGTGAAATATTGTAAATTAAATGAAAACTTTGAAACTAATTTTAAAATGTGTAAAAAACTGAATACCAAATTTTAAAAATAACATACTTAATGTTTCATTTCATTTTAGTTTCATGTTTGAGACCAAGCGGACTTCACAAATGATCACACACACACACACACACACACACACACACACATTCATACACACAAAGTTTTAATCAATATTTAAAATTATCAAAATTTAGAAAGTTCACAAACTAAATATTTAAATGAATGTAAACAAAAATCGATAAACTGCAATTGCCAGGTACCATGAAAAATGACGCAATAATCATGAAACACAAAATCGCTAGAAAGTTAGCTAACATTTTTCGATTGGCGCATGTAATTAAATATGTAAAATATTTAATTGAATATGTAAATTAAATACGTAAAAATAATCAAAATAATAATTTATTAGCTCAAGGGGGGGCGATCGCCCCTATCGCCGTCCCCTTCGGTACGCCTCTGCATTACACACAATCCAAACCAGACAACATTGGGTGTTGCTATAAAAGTGCATCATAAGTTTGATTCAAGTTGTTGATTCGATGCCTGAACATGGATATCTCCGCATCTTATGATGAAGTACTTAGATTTAGAAATTCTACTGCTAAATTCTTAGGTGAGCAAGGTTTTTCGGCTATGGGGCTACAGATTAATAGCAGGCCAATAGGAATATAGTGCGGTAATTATGAGTTGAATATCTTTATTCCATATGGAATAAGGAAACCCACTCAATGGCAATAGAGTTCACTCAGCAGGCATCTGAAAATGACGAACAGTCTGGACGACATACAATACCTAGCTTCACTAAAGAAGAAGGACCTCAAGTTCAGTGAAATGTTGCCTATTGCATTTGCACAATATCAAGGACCAAAAGCCCCAGTGCCTCCAGAACTTAATACTCACATGGGTCAGACATTTGAGGATCTCAAGAAGACTGAGGAGAGTATGATAATAAAAGCCCACTCTAATAGACAGAGTTTATTTCCACAACAGTTTCGATGCTCACTGGCATCCTCTTCGGGTGGCTACAGAAAAACGAATGAACCAAAAACAAGAGGGAAAAACAGTCCAGGGACCATTACAAAATTCGCACCTAGGTTAGATCCCGTTCACCCGACACCCGAAGGACATTTTTTTATTATTAAAGGGACCCGCTTATAAGTACATTCGCACAAATTTAAAACTACATACAGATTCTATTATTTATTTTTTTTACATAATTATTACATTTATTATTACATTTATTACATTCAATATTGCATTATTATTTATTACAGAAATTATAAATTTATTATTACATTGATAATTACATTGTTGTTTTTTATATAGAATTTATAAACCGAAAAACGAATGAAAAGTCGAGCAGGAAACAATTCAGAGACCGTTAAGAAATTCGCACCTAGGTTAGAGCCCGTTCCCCCGACAACAGAAGGGTATTTTATTAAAGGGTCCCGCTTATAAGTACATTCGCACAAATTAGAACCATCTTGTTCTATACGTAGAGATTCTATTATTTTGACATAATTACTGCATTTATTATTGCATTTACGTTTTTCAACATTTATTATTATTACCTTTACACTTTTATTATATTTATTTTATTACCTTTGTTATTACATATTTACATTTATTTCCACATTTATTACTTCCATTATTACATATACATTTACTTTTATTATTCCATTTACATTTTACCGAAAAACCGAATGAACCAAAAGCGAGTAAGGAAACAATCCAGAGACCTTTAGGAAATTCACACTTAGGTTAGAACCCGTTCACCCGACACCGTAAGGGATTTTTTGACCAAGAATCTTATTAGAGGGTCTAGCTTATAAGTACCTTCGCAAAAAGGTCTCTGGATTGTTTCCTTACTCGCTTTTGGTTCATTCGTTTTTTCGGTAAAATGTAAATGGAATAATAAACATAAATGTAAATGTAATAATGGAAGTAATAAATGTGGAAATAAATGTAAATGCAATAAATGTAATAACAAAGGTAATAAAATAAATTTAATAAGTGTAAAGGTAATAATAATAAATGTTAAAAAACGTAAATGCAATAATAAATGCAGTAATTATGTCAAAATAATAGAATCTCTATGTATAAAACAAGTAGATGGTTTTAATTTGTGCGAATGTACTTATAGGCGGGACCCTCTAATAAAATACTCTTCTGGTGTCGTGGGAACGGGATCTAACCTAGGTGCGAATTTCTTAATGGTCTCTGGATTGTTTCCACCTCGCCTTTTCATTCGTTTTTGTTTATAATTTCTGTATAATAAACAACAATGTAATTATCAATGTAATAATAAATTTATAATTTCTGTATAATAAACAACAATGTAATTATCAATGTAATAATAAATTTATAATTTCTTTTATAAATAATAATTCAATATTAAATGTAATAAATGTAATAAACGTAAATGCAATAATAAATGCAGTAATTATGTCAAAATAATAGAATCTGTATTTATAGAACAAGAAGATGGTTTTAATTTGTGCGAATGTACTTATAAGCGGGACCCTTTAATAAAATACCCTTCTGGTGTCGGGGGAATGGTCTCTAACCTAGGTGCGAATTTCATAATGGTCACGGGATTGTTTCCTCCTCGCTTTTCATTCGTTTTTGAGTTTATAATTTCTGTACAATAAACAACAACCAACGAAATTATCAATGTAATAATAAATTTATAATTTCTGTAATAAATAATAATGCAATATTAAATGTAATGAATGTAATAATAAATGTAATAATTATGTAAAAAAAAAAAAATAATAGAATCTGTAGGTATTCAACAGGAAGATAGTTTTAAATTTGTGCGAATGTACTTATAAGCGGGTCCCTTTAATATAAAAAAAAAATGCCCTTCCGTTGTCGGGTGAACGGGATCTAACCTATGTGTAAATTTCTTAATGGTCTCTGGACTGTTTTTCCCTCTTGTTTTTCGTTCATTCGTTTTTCTATAGCCACCCGAAGAGGATGCCATTGAGCATCGAAACTTGTGGAAATAAACTCTCTCCATTAAAATGGGTTTTTATCATAGTTTGACCTTCACGTAGAAAAGTGAAGTTTTTTGCATTTACTGAGGAGAGTGTTTTTGAAAGATCCTAGACATAAATGCCACAGCCTGAAAGTTCGGAGTCGAAAGCTTACTACTTATACCAATGCATGCAGTAACTGGATGTAATACAGTCTCCTACACATATGGTAAAGGAAAAGTCTCAGCAATAAACCTGATGATGACCCATGAAACCCTTCAACTTGACTCCGTTGGTGACACAAATACAACTGATGATGTACTACAAGAAACTGGCTGTCAATTATTCTCTCTATTATATGCATCGAAAATAACACTAAGCATGACTGAACTGAGATTTACAGTACATTGTTTACCACAAAGAGAAACAGATGCGCGAATTTGAAATTGCTACCACCGACTGACGACGCCCTAAAGCATCATATGAAAAGAGCGCATCTATAAGTTAGACTTTGAAAGGATGCTGATAAACTACATGCACCGTCACTAAATGTTGAAGACTTTGGCTGGTCTTTCAAGGAAGGGATACCACAACTGAAACCACAAAGAGGCCAACAGCACCCCTAAGTCTGCTTAAAGTAATCGTTTGTAGTTGTGTTTCCAATAATCCTTGCAGTAGAAAGCAATGTAGCTGCAAGAGTGCGAGTCTTCCGTATACATCCTTTTGTAAGTGCGGTGCCGATGACACATGCAGGAATGAGTACACGACACAGACAAATGAGAAGACAGGAAGTGATGATGAAGAAAATGACACTGATGATGACTCATATGATAATAATAAATATAATGATGAATATATTTTATGTTAATATCATTTTCTGCATTTGGTTGTGGCGATTATTGTGATTTATTATTTCCCACTTCCCACTATATGTATTATAGATATAACCATATTATCTTATAATATGTCCATGACAAAACAGTGTTATATTACATGCATTACAAATATGTATCATAATATAATTCTCATACAGACATATCTTAGTGTGTTACAAATGTTAAATATTGAAAATTTCACTGTTTTCCCCCAGTTTTGATCATTTTTATGAAATTTTTAAGTTAAGCTTTCGTTTGTTGATTTTACTGATATTTTGAATTCATAAGACTTGTTTTTTAGTAAAAATTAAAAAAAAAATCCTGTTTCTTTCTCGATATTGATCTCTTACTAAGAAAATCAGAATATTACATTTAGGCGATGGCGGCCATTTTGAAATTCTACTAATAGAAAGTTTTCCCCAAAGTGATAAAGTGGCATCCACCCGTTTCTCTGTAAGGACAACATAATGAACATGAATAAGAAATAAATCGGTTGATCTACGACATTGCAAGACTCCATATATGTTCTACTGGACTAAAAACGTTTTGATTCTCCTCAAGAAATTGATCAAATCGAATAGCATAAAAGGGTTTAAGAAATAGTCGTTGTATGGGCAAAGGAAATATACTCCTAATTTAATTAACAATATTTCTCGGTCAAACGTTTTTCCTAAAATCTGTGACTGTCTTATCATTATCATATCATTTTGACATATAAGAATGATTAAAAATGTATATTTTGATGAAATAATTAATCATATAAAACTTTAAGTGTCATCTATAAATCGATTTAACTCAAATTTAGCTCACTCTTCAGACCATTGAAGAAACACTATGTCGGTACGTCATTTCCACGCATGACGAGATCAAGCAAAACTTGTATCATTGTTCCTTGTTCGACTGTGGTTCAATAAGCAGGCTACGGATTTCTGATCAGCTGGCACTGAAAAGGTAGTTTGTAGGTGGGAAAAATGTTTCAGATGTTTTGCAAATTATATAGAAAAGTAGTGCTATCTTGGATCTATGAACTCAGTTAAGTAACTTGTAGAGGAAATAATTTTCTTTCACATTTACAGCTGTTGTAAAATTATTTTGCAAGATTCTTCATACTGTAATTCTCTTTTTAATGTTATTTCAAATTCTAGTCGTATTCGCGCTAAAAATAATTTGTAGGCCTTATAAATGCGATATATATATATATATATATATATGATGAATAAAACCACGAAGGAAAGGAAACACAAAAAGGTGCTCAAGCGCTTTCGTCTAATGACATCCTCAGGAACACTGAAGTACATAAAAGGTTACGGCCTATATATAGGTTACAGAAAAA
>JAJOZX010002188.1:45000-250000 GCA_023014485.1 Bathynomus jamesi
GCCGTAAACTTTTATGTACTTCAGTGTTCCTGAGGATGTCATTAGACGAAAGCGATTGAGCACCTTTTTGTGTTTCCTTTCCTTCGTGGTTTTATTCATCTTAAATATTTTTCACGTGTTACTTTCGTGAAATAATTTTCATATATATATATGTTTTATTCTTCTGTGATGTGTTCCGTATAACAGATCGTACTCTTGATGATGATGACCTGAAGAAGTCGTAGAGTGCGATAATTAAGGGCTCGTTAGGGACATGGAAACTCGTCGGCAGATATTCTACTTTACTTGAATATATAGTGCTTTCAATGTTGAAATTAATTTAAGCAAGCACTTAGTCGTTTGTGACGACTTTGAATTTATAAGGTCCATAATTTTAGTTTTGTAGACTAAGTTTGTCAGAGTCGACAGATACAAACTTATTACCACCGTCTAATTAAGCCCAAAACCTCTTAATACCGTCTGAGTCCGGCGCGGATTACTTTCTCTACTTTAATTCGGAGACTAGTGGCTAACTCGGCTTATTCGAATCTGTCTTCTTCACAACGCTATACGGATTGGGCCTTCCTACCTGAATCCGGAGATTCCGTATATAACCGCCGATTGATGAAATCTGAATCTCAGGGCGCACGAGGTGACTGCGTCACTAGCGCGAGACTTCCGTTTGGTAGAAGGAATGGAAATCCCGCTGCGTCACCAGCACGTGACTTTCATTTGGAAGGAAGTACTGAATGAATAATATAACCTTCGAAATAATTTAGACCCTTTGTGTTGCCAGGGAGCGTCTCTACATTGTTATCAGAGTCTCCTTTTTCTCGAACGTTTTACATATAATGAAATGTAGTATAACATATATATATATATATATATATATATATATATATATATATGTATGTTATATGATGATATTATTATATATATATATATATATATATATATATATATATATATATATATATATATATATACAGGGTGTTTCAGGAGCAAAGGTCAATACTTCGGGAGGTGATAGTATCGGTCATTGTGAGAAAAAAAGTTCATATGAACATGGGTCTAATTCTGAATGGTTACGGAGATAGAGCTGTTTGAATCCAATGCGCGCGCAACTCTTCTTCCCCCTTCCCTCCCCTATAACCTTGAACCATGTAAGCTATAATGTAAGCATGTAACATCAGCCAATCGACAGCTGACTGTTGTGAGTGACATTGTTTGGTGTTTGAAGCAGTGTTAAGAATGCCACACATCTTCACACATGCCGAATATGCAGATATGGTGTATGTCTACGGTTTTTGCGATGGAAGTGCAACAGCTGCTGTTGCAGAATACCGTCGACGGTTTCCGAACCGCAGAATTCCGGATCGAAGAGTGTTTACCAGGGTTTTCAACACATTGCGTAAGATGTATACAATTCCAACGCTCATGTTTCATCTGAACGTGAAGGTCAACAAGATGTGGATGAAGTGGAAAACATTCTTCAGTTGATAGAGCGTAGTCCTACTACTAGCTCACGAAGAATTTCTACACGTCTTGGTGTACCACACACAAGAGTATGGCGAACATTACGTGAGGAAGGCTTGCATCCATATCATGTACAGCGTGTACAACACCTTCAACCAGGAGACGCTGCCATGCGACTGGAATTTTGTCATTGGGTAAATGCTAATCGCCGATTGCTTCGATTAATACTGTTCACCGATGAAGCTACTTTCATCCGTGAAGGTATCAACAACACTCTTAACTCTCATCGGTGGTCAGACGAAAATCCAAATGCCACTGTGGAGACAAATTTTCAACATCGCTTCTCTGCCAATGTGTGTGCGGTATCATCGATGATCAGCTGATTGGCCCTGTTACTTAGAGAATCGTCTTACAGGACAAAGTTACCTAGAATTTCTACAAAATGAATTGCCAGGACTATTGGAGGATGTTCCTTTGGCTACACGCGCTGGTATGTACTTTCAGCATGACGGAGCTCCTCCACATTCTACCCGTCTGGTGATGCAATACTTAAATCAAATTTTCCCTTGTCGATGGATTGGCCGCGGTGGTCCCATTCAATGGCCACCAAGGTCTCCAGACCTCTCTCCGTTAGATTATTGTTTGTGGTGGTGGATGAAAAGTCAAGTTTACAAAAGAAAGGTGGATACACGAGACGGCAATTGCTCGCGCGCATTTTGGATGCTGCTGCCCGCATAAAGAAACGTCAAGATCAAGTCAGACGAACAGCACGCGATCTTCGCACACGAGTTGCAAAGTGCATTGAGGTTGACGGTAGGATTTTCGAAAACGTATTGTAAACTGTAACAAATTTGTCATTTCTGTATCTGATACCATTCAAAATGCCAATGTTTAAACATTAAATGTTAGAAACAGTAATTGGTTTCTCTTTCTTGATTACAATTAACAATGCTTTTGTATTTGTAGATTCAAACAGCTCTATCTCCGTAACCATTCAGAATTAGACACATGTTCATAGGAACTTTTTTTCTCACGATGACCAATACTATCACTTCCTGAAGTATTGATCTTTCCTCCTGAAACACCCTATATATATATGCATTATTTACGCCTCTTTTGAGGTTTAAGCCAACACATAACAAAATAATACCGTTTAGATTTATTGTTACTTCTGTATAGGGGAATAATTAAAAAAAAAATTTGAAAAATAATATATACGCGGTTGTAGATAGCCACTGTTCTTCTCCTGAAGTTATCAACAGTTGTGTTTCTCAGAGTTCTGTCCTGTCACCCACTCTTTTCCTTTTATTTATTAATTAATGATCTTTTAATTCATACTTCCTGTAATATTCACTCCTATGCCGATGATTCCACTCTTCACTTCTCCACCTGCTTCCCAGAGCGTCCCCTCTCAATAATCACTCCATGACTCGCGTAGTACGGCTATGGAGTACCTGACCGCTGATCTCTCTGCTATCTCCGACTGGAGCATACAAAACCTTGTGGCTTTCAGTGCCTCAAAAACGTAGTTCTTCTACCTGTCTACTCGTCACAATCTTCCACACGACTGTGGAAAATTTGGGAGTACCGAAATGGAAGACCCACCTAATCTTGGATAAGCCATATTGACATTAAAATAAATAATAACAATAAAAAATAACTCAGAAGGAGAACATGAACTCTTGCTGAGAAAAATTAAAAAGACACCAACGAAGAAACAAATATGGGATGAAAAGAAAAAAAGATCCATAGCTAGAAATAGCAACACGGTTTTGGGAAGAAGAAAAAGATCGGCATAAGCTGAATAAGCAGAATAATGGACAGGACGAAAAAAAACGCGAGACGAAAGAAGCCGGAATAAAATGTTCATTATTGGTGTCAAGAAATAAAAAACATATTAAAGTTTTCAAGGTAAGAAGTTTCATAAATTTCCCTTCGGTTATTAAATTTAGGTTAAATAAGCTGACATTTCAGCTGTAATTGTTTAACAAAAGAGTATGGAAGTCCTATTTATGGACAAATAGTTAGGCTGGTTCATCTTTGGCCTAGGTCTTCCATTTCCAACGTAGCCTAGGTTGTGTTTAAGCTACTCTGGTTGGAGCAGGACCTATTTTTTCCATACGACCTTCAACAACACACAATTCAATCCTTCCTCTTCTCTTAATATTCTTGGCGTTTCTTTTTCTCGTGATCTTCCCTGGAAACATCACATATACTTTCTTTCGAAAACAGCTTCCAAGAGGTTAGGTGCGTTGTACCGGCTTTGAAGTTTCTTCACCCCAACCCAGTTGCTGTCTCTGTATAGGGGTCTTGTCCGCTCACGTATGGAGTATGCTTCTCATGGATGGGATGGCTTAACTCACACAGTCGTATTTGACCGGGTTGAATCAAAGGCTTTTCGTCTCGTCAATTCCCCGCCTCTTACTCACTGTCTTTAATCCCTCTCTCTCCCCGCAATGTTGCCTCACTCTCTCTTTACTATCGCTATTATAACGAACATTGCTCTTCTGAACTCTCTAAATGCATGCTTCCTCCTTTAAGGAAAGCACCAGACTTTCTACACTTTCTTATTCCTTTTCTGTCCATCTCTCTAACACAAGGGTTAATTGGTATTTCTAGTCTTTCATCCACTCAACGCGTCAAATCTGAAACAATCTTCCTGAGTCCATCTTTCCCCCATATTGGGGAGGTGAGCTTTTGCGGCCATTCGCCCTTTGTCCCTCCTTCCTGCGTAAAAATATATACATATATATACTATTAAATTTTGCGGAGACCAAATTACTCAGTGTGTATATATATATATATATATATATATATATATATATATGAAAATTATTTCACGAAGGTAACACGTGAAAAATATTTATGATGAATAAAACCACGAAGGAAAGGAAACACAAAATGGTGCTCAAGCGCTTTCGTCTAATGACATCCTCAGGAACACTGAAGTATATAAAAAGGTTAAGCCTATATATAGGTTACAGAAAGAAAAAAAGAAAAATAAATAACATACATACACACACACACACACATATATATATACATATATATACATACATATCTATATATACAAATACATACATACATACATACATACATATATATAAAATAAACAGAGAAGTAAAAATAATAAAAAATTAAAAATTAAAACCTTAAAGGATTACCAATGAGGCGTACAGATTGTAAGGAAAAATATCGATTTTTAGCACAAGATCAAATGGATTATAAAGATACAAATTTATACTGGGACTCTGCCGGGTTTTAACACAATGCTGCCTATGGTCAGGTTTCGATATATATAAAAAAAATAAAAAATAAAATGCAAATTAAAAGTTAATCGATTTTTAGCACAAGATCAAATGGATTATAAAAATACAAATTTATACTAGAACTCTGTCCGGGTTTTAACACATTTCTGCCTATGGTCAGTTTCGATATATATAAAAAAAAAAAAAAATGCAAATTAAAAGTTAATAAAGTAGAAGACAAGTTTACCAAAGATTTAATGTTTTACACTTCTTATCTAAGTCTGCTTTAAAGGAATTCAACATAACAGGATCGAGTTGAAAAAGACCTTTGCTTATGTTGAAGTTATTTGAAAGTTGGATAATGGCAGACTCAAGAATATTTCTATTAACAATGTTGCTTGAATGGAATAAAACTGAAGCATTATTCCAATCAATACAGTGGGCTAACTCTGACAAATGGACAAAAAGGGCACTGGACAACTGTCCTGTTCTAACGGAATATTGATGCTGTTTTATACGTGTGTGCAAATCCTTTCCCGTCTGACCTATGTAAAAGGAATCACATTGTTTACAACCAATTTTATAGATAATGCCTGAATTATTGGTAGGGCTATTTTTTACTATGATATTTTTCACAATATTGTTATATGAAAATACTACATTAATATCCAAAAGTTTAAGTACATTAGCAATGCCTAAAAAGCCCGGGAAAAATGGAAGTACTAAAATATTTTTTGACAAAGTACGAGTGTTAATATTGACACGATAGAAAGTTCGTTTTGCCTTGTTGAGACAAGATTCCATAAACGCAGATGGATAACACAAATCACTTCCAATACCGTTGATTTTTTCCAATTCGGCATCGATGTATTCCGGACTGGCGATCCTAAGGGCGCGGAGAAACATTGATGAAAATATGGCCTTCTTAATGGGGGTATCATGTCCCGAGTAAAAGTGTACGTAGGACAAATTGTTTGTCGTTTTCCGATAGATACTAAACTTAAAACCTGGGCTTTCCCTATGTACACGCACATCCAAAAATGGGATTGAATTGTCTTGCTCAACTTCTAAAGTAAACTTAATGGAGGGGACTTGATCATTTAACTGAAGGAGGAAGCTATCCAGGTCACGATTCATGGGCCAGATACACAAAATATCGTCGACGTACCGCAACCAAGGGATGCTAACCCCCAGGATTCTCGGAATATAGGTAATTTCGAAAAACTCCATATAAATATTGGAGAGGAGGGGCGATAAGGGGTTGCCCATAGCCATCCCAAAAACTTGTTGATAATACTCGTTATTGAAAGTGAATTTACAGTCTTTGATGCAAAGCTTAATGAGTTCCTAACAATGTGTGAAGGTAGTGGCAGGTCATACTTATGTAATTCTTGGGAGAGAAAGTCAAGCATATCGTCAATCGGCACTTTTGTAAACAATGAACAAACATCAAAACTAATCAATTTATCGTTAGTTTCAGTACGTACATTATTCAATTTTTCCGTAAGATCCATGGAATTTTTTACATGTGAATCAGAGATAGTTCCGAGAATGGGGGACAAGACTTTGACAAGCCATTTGGAGAGTTTATAAGTAATAGAGCCCACCGAGCTAATAATAGGGCGCATAGGGTTACCAGGTTTGTGGGTTTTAATAAGACCGTAAAGGTAGGGCAGAGCAGGTGAAGTGGACATGAAAAGCGGAATTAAGTTCTTATGATCTTTGAGAAGGCGTTTCAAGCCACTATTAAATGATTTGATGACGTCATCCTGCGGGTTCTTCCTAAGTTTGGTGTATGTGGCGGGGTCCTGGAGAAGCTCGTTCATCTTTCCGATGTAGTCCACTTTGTCCATAATAACTATGGTGTTAGCCTTGTCTGCTTTTGTAATATGGAGCTCCCCATCTTTTTTAATTGTGAGAGGCTATTGCGAAAACGTTTAGGAAAGTTATCTTCGTAATTACCATTCGCCGCACTATAAACGAGGCCTTTAACTATGTTAAAAATACTGAGGGAGATTACACTGTTTTTCAAAACACGCGAGACTATAACAAATTTGTAAAGCCGAAGGTTTTTTAACAATAAAAAAGGACATACCATATCCAAGGGCACTTTTTGCATCGTCACTAATGTTTTTCGAAGAAAGGTTCAAAACACACTTTGAGCTTGCTTTTTTACTCCACTGACTATCTCGAATGAGACTTTTAATTTTCCGATCCAAAATGTTACGAAGTGAAGTAGTTCTCCGACGCAACTCGTTGTAAATTTCATCAAACAAAGGTTGGATCCACGGTTGGGGAATAACGGTTACAAAATTATGTTTGGCGATGTTTAAATTTTTGAAGGCGGACCACTCATTTTGTCTGGTGACTTCAATATGTTTCTTTAAAATTAATCTGCTGAAGTTGTTGAACGGATGGTCGTCAATTTGTCTGAGGCGAATCGGAAGCAGGGATTTGGGAAGAACTTGCTCCTCCAGACACTTAGTAAGAAACTTCCGTCGGATACGAATTGCATGAATCGTGACCTGGATAGCTTCCTCCTTCAGTTAAATGATCAAGTCCCCTCCATTAAGTTTACTTTAGAAGTTGAGCAAGACAATTCAATCCCATTTTTGGATGTGCGTGTACATAGGGAAAGCCCAGGTTTTAAGTTTAGTATCTATCGGAAAACGACAAACAATTTGTCCTACGTACACTTTTACTCGGGACATGATACCCCCATTAAGAAGGCCATATTTTCATCAATGTTTCTCCGCGCCCTTAGGATCGCCAGTCCGGAATACATCGATGCCGAATTGGAAAAAATCAACGGTATTGGAAGTGATTTGTGTTATCCATCTGCGTTTATGGAATCTTGTCTCAACAAGGCAAAACGAACTTTCTATCGTGTCAATATTAACACTCGTACTTTGTCAAAAAATATTTTAGTACTTCCATTTTTCCCGGGCTTTTTAGGCATTGCTAATGTACTTAAACTTTTGGATATTAATGTAGTATTTTCATATAACAATATTGTGAAAAATATCATAGTAAAAAATAGCCCTACCAATAATTCAGGCATTATCTATAAAATTGGTTGTAAACAATGTGATTCCTTTTACATAGGTCAGACGGGAAAGGATTTGCACACACGTATAAAACAGCATCAATATTCCGTTAGAACAGGACAGTTGTCCAGGGCCCTTTGTGTCCATTTGTCAGAGTTAGCCCACTGTATTGATTGGAATAATGCTTCAGTTTTATTCCATTCAAGCAACATTGTTAATAGAAATATTCTTGAGTCTGCCATTATCCAACTTTCAAATAACTTCAACATAAGCAAAGGTCTTTTTCAACTCGATCCTGTTATGTTGAATTCCTTTAAAGCAGACTTAGATAAGAAGTGTAAAACATTAAATCTTTGGTAAACTTGTATTCTACTTTATTAACTTTTAATTTGCATTTTTTTTTTTTTATATATATCGAAACCTGACCATAGGCAGAAATGTGTTAAAACCCGGACAGAGTTCTAGTATAAATTTGTATTTTTATAATCCATTTGATCTTGTGCTAAAAATCGATTAACTTTTAATTTGCATTTTATTTATTTATTTTTTTTATAAATATCGAAACCTGACCATAGGCAGCATTGTGTTAAAACCCGGCAGAGTCCCAGTATAAATTTGTATCTTTATAATCCATTTGATCTTGTGCTAAAAATCGATATTTTTCCTTACAATCTGTACGCCTCATTGGTAATCCTTTAAGGTTTTAATTTTTAATTTTTTATTATTTTTACTTCTCTGTTTATTGTATATATATGTATGTATGTATGTATGTATGTATTTGTATATATAGATATGTATGTATATATATGTATATATATATGTGTGTGTGTGTATGTATGTTATTTATTTTTCTTTTTTTCTTTCTGTAACCTATATATAGGCTTAACCTTTTTATATACTTCAGTGTTCCTGAGGATGTCATTAGACGAAAGCGCTTGAGCACCATTTTGTGTTTCCTTTCCTTCGTGGTTTTATTCATCATATATATATATATATATAACTTGATTGAAGGGTTTGTTCTTGGGGAACCACAACTTAGTGAGGAATAAGAGGACGAGAAGGTGGTACATGTTTATTAATGAGACGTTTCTGAAATTTAATTTCCATCATCAGTGCTAAGAAATAAAAATAAAAAATAAAAGTGAACAAATATAGTAAAAGATTTCATACAGTATACAGGGTGTACATAAAGTCAGGATCTATTTTTGTGAAGCACTTGGAAATTATATGGAATTCAATCATAAAATGATAAAGTGGTAACATTTATTAAATAATTAAGAGTAGGATTCGACGTGACGCCCATCAATATCCTTGCACAGCTCAAATCGTTCCGCAGCATTTCTAAACACATTCTGGAGCATTTGCGGGGTTATGTTATCTGCAGCAGTTCGTATACGTGTACGTAAGTTTTCAAGACTCGTAATCTTCGTCTGATAGACGTGCGACTCGATAAAGCCCCATGCAAAGAAATCTAAAGGGGTTAAATCTGGTCATCTCGCTGGCCAAGGTCTGTTGCTTCCGCGTCCGATCCAGCGATTTGGAAAACGTCCATTTAGATAATCCTGAACAATTTTGGCATAGTGACAAGGAGCACCATCATGTTGATAGACGACGGTACTAACAATCCTATCCCCGTCGTCTATCAACATGATGGTGCTCCTTGTCACTATGCCAAAATTGTTCAGGATTATCTAAATGGACGTTTTCCAAATCGCTGGATCGGACGCGGAAGCAACAGACCTTGGCCAGCGAGATCACCAGATTTAACCCGTTTAGATTTCTTTGCATGGGGCTTTATCAAATCGCACGTTATTAGACGAAGATTACGAGTCTTGAAAACTTACGTACACGTATACGAACTGCTGCAGATAACATAACCCCGCAAATGCTCCAGAATGTGTTTAGAAATGCTGCGGAACGATTTGAGCTGTGCAGGGATACTAATGGGCGTCACGTCGAATCCTACTCTTAATTATTAATAAATGTTACCACTTTATCATTTTATGATTGAATTCCATATAATTTCCAAGTGCTTCACAAAAATAGATCCTGACTTTATGTACACCCTGTATTACAAAGTCTTATGATAATAATTTAAAATTAAAATTAAAATGATAATAATATAAATTAAAAAAACGAAAGAAACAAATTACGTAAAATGTAGAGTGGTAACATATATAAATAAATGTTATCAGGTGAGACGAATATTGAAAATAAAAACTTACCGGGTTATTGTACGAGGGGAGGTTTAATCTAATTGTATGAAGGTTGGGAATGGTTGACTGTTAAAGTGACCATGTTAAAAGTCGTAGAGTGGTGGCGCAATAATGGTTTAGAAGAATTATTTACCAATGTTTAAGTTGAAGGCAGAACTGTAGTCAGTGAGGGTTGGTTTTGTACTAAGGATGTATAGGGATTCGAGGATGCGGAGGTCGGTTGGTTGGTGTGCTGAATTGATAATTTTGAAATTGGTGGGGAGCAGTGGTGATTGTGGAGGGGGCAATGATCTCTTATTGCTGATTTCGATGGTTTATTTAAAGGTTGTGAGGTTCTAGTGGAAATGTCGCGATGTTCGTCGACTCTTGTTTGATATTGGCGAATGGTGCTACCAATATAACTTGCTTTGCAGCGAGTACAGTTGAAACAGTAAACGGTGGACGAAACAAGGGGCTGGGTTTTTTTTTCTTTATGGTTGAGATACGATTTAATGTGCTATTATTATTGGTGAATAAAAATTGAAAGTTAACTTGAGAGTAAAGCAGGGTGAGTAGGTGGCGAAGTTCTGATTGTATTTTATAATACTACAATTCCCTACTACTAAAATTCCCTACTACTACAATTCCCTACTACTACAATTCCCTACTACTACAATTCCCTACTTGTAGTAGGGAAAAGAAAAGTATTGTATATCTTTTTTAACAGTGGGGACTTTACGGGGGGGGGGGGATAAATTTTGTTGAGAAAATTTCTGGTTAGAGATTGTAGTAAATGTTTTGGGAGAGTTATTAATGCTGAAACTGTGAATGAATTCTATTTCGTTGTGGAAGGATAAGTAGGAGGAACAAAGTTGATAAGCACGGTGGATTAAAGTTTTAATGCTGTTAATTTTATATAGTGAGTGGATGTGGCTTAAGTAGTTGGTGCCTAAGCCTGTACATGTAAGTTTTCGATATATGGAAGTGCTGAATTTATTATTTTGTTTTGTCATTGTTATATCTAAGAAGGGTAGGGTGTTGTTAGATTCGTCTTCTTTAGTGAACTTGATGGCTTGATGCTGGGAATTGAAGTAGTTAAGAAAAAGAGGAGCGTGGTTAGCATTGTGAAAGAGGAGAAAAATGTCATCGACATATCTTTTATATAGATGTGGTTTGTAATGAGCGGGGCAATGGAGTAGCCAGTTATTTTTGTGATAGCAGAGATCCTATGGCTAGTGAATCGGTTTGTTGGTAAAGTTGTTTACTGAAAAAGAAGTAGGTGTCTGAAGCGGCAAGGGTCAGCAGTCTGATAAATTCTTGTTTCGTTAGGTTGAGGACTGAGTTCTGATTGTTAGAAAATAAATTATTGATGCAAATTTCGATAGCTTCTTTAATTGGTACGTTGGTGTAGAGGGATACTATGTCAAAACTGTGCATATGGAGGTTGTTTGAATTGTTCACCGTCTGTATTTCTTTGGCGAATTCGTAAGAACTGGGGACAGGATATTCATTCTGCGTTAGGGGGGTTAGGGTGGGAAATTAGGAATTTTGCTAGGTGGTAATTATGGGTGGTGTAAGCAGAAAGGATGGGTCTAATGGGTAAGTTTGGTTTGTGTACTTTAGGGAGGCCGTAAAGAGTACCTGAGGACGAGCCGGAAGAGCGTATTTGGTTGTAAACATCTTCCAAAATGTTACTTTCATCATATAATTTTTTGAGGAAACGGTTGATTTTATCTTCAAGTTTTAGGGAAAGTGTTAGTTCTTATTCAGTTTTTGTCAGAAACCTACTATTTAATTATGTGTTAAAATAAAACACCCAACTGATTCACAACCCGTTTTCTTCAGAAATGGGGGAAGAAATGAAATGTTTACATTCCTAAAATTTTTTGCACAGAGGAGTTAGACTGTGTCAGATAGAATCATATGGATAAGAACGAAAGGCGAAAAATTAGATACATTTGTCATGCAAATGTATATGCCAACAAACGCCCATCCGGAAGAAGTGGTAGAAGAAATGTATGATAGAGTAGAGGAAATAATTGAAGCCCATGGAAGAAATGCTAACGTAATAATCATGGGGAACTGGAATAGTGTGATTGGAGAGGGGAAAGACGGAAGGGAGGTTGAACCATTCGGATTAGGTGGAAGAAATGAAAGAGAAGAAAAGCTAGTAGAATTTTGCAGAAGGCAAGAACTCATGGTGACTAATACTTAGTTCCAAAATCACAAAAGAAGGAGATACACCTGAAAAAAACCAGGAGACACTGAAAGATTCCAAATTGACTTTATTTTGGTAAGACAGAAATATAGGAATGCAGTGAAGAACTCGAAAGATTATCCTGGAGCAGATGCTGACTCCGATCATAACTTGGTGGTAATGGAAAATATGGTGAGGCTGAAGACTCTGAAAAAGAATAAAGGAGGGAAGAACTGGAATACTGAAAAACTGAAGGGAGAACAAAGGATAGCTTTTGCTAAAAAGGTGAATGAAGAGATAAGGAGGCAAAGAAATGACGGCCACATTCATATGACAAATGAAGAAGGATGGTGTAAACTGAGAGACACAATAAAGGAGAGAGCACACGAAAATGTCGGTTATGTGAAAAGCGAAGCAAGGAAACCCTGGGTCACTACAGAGATGCTTGACAAAATGGAAGGAAGAAGAAAATGGAAGAGTATAAATACAGAAGAAAGGAGACAACGATACAGATAGTTGAATAACGAACTGAGAAGAGAAACTGATAGAGCAAGAGAAATGTGGCTTGAAGAGTAGTGCAGGGAAATGGAGGAATTAGAAAGGAAAGGAAGAACTGATTTAATGGACCAGAAAGTTAAGGACATAAATAAATGGAAAAGAAGTGGCTTGGGAGTGCGAGAAATAGCGGGGAGAAACCAAAAGATATAAGGAAGAGATGGATTGAGTATATTGAAGAAGTAAGAACTGCATGATAAAGAGAACAAACCTTATAACATCGAAATGGAGGAAGCAGATGAGGTGGACCTTAGAAGAAGGGGAGCAGTTTAAATAACTGGGAAGTTTATTAACCGACAATGGAGATTACAATAAGGAAGTAAGATCTAGAATTGGTATTGGTAAGACAGCTTTTGAGAGGAGACAGAAAAGACTACTTACAGGTAAACTCAACTTGAAACTGAAGGAAAGGTTAGTAAAAAGCTTGATATTGAGTGTGGTACTGTATGGAGCAAAAACATGGACACTGAAAACAAATGAAAAGAAACTCCTGGAAAGTTTTGAAATGTGGATTTGGAGAAGAATGCTAAAGATAAGTTGGAGAGAACACCAAAGTAATGAGGAAGTACTGCAACAGGTGAGGGAGGAAAGAAGACTCATTAAAGTGATAAGATAAAGACAGAAGAAATGGATCGGACATGTGTTGAGAGGAGAAGGATTGTTGAAGGAAGTGATAGAGGGTAGCTATGAAGGTAGAAAGCCGAGGGGAAGGAAAAGGAAAGCAATGCTGGATGATTTGAAGGCAAGCAGCAGCTACCATGAACTGAAAAGGCTCATACACCTACAGCAACAGACATAGGTGTATATATAAAACACGCCCGCCACACGGAGGAAGTACCCATTAAGGTCAATGGTCGTGTTTTTTGGGTTGATGGCCTAAGTAAGGATCCAACCACTGGTGAGAAGACTGTGTACTCCTTTAACGGCTGCTGGTGGCATGGATGCCGACGCCCTGAGTGTGCCGTCACAGGGGACCTCAATGGAAGATCCCCCGCCGACAGCCTCGCATGGACCCGTAACCGCGATCAACTTATAGGCTCCCAGTTTACTCACAAGATCGTGTGGGAGCATGAGTATGATGCACGGATGGAAACAGATGGCCAGTACCGTGAAGAAATGAGGGCCATCAAACGTTGATGGTGTTGGACCCCCTCAAATGCGGTGACAGCTTGTTTAGAGGGCGTACAAACCCATTCAAGCTATACTTTCTGCCTACGGAGGGTGTGAAACTCCATTAATATGACTTCTGTTCTTTATACCCCTACGTGATGAAGAACAATCCGTACCCCGTAGGTGCGCCTGAAAAAGTGGTGGGTCCCACCATGCCAACCATCGAGGATTTCTCAGCTAACTTGAGTGAGCGCTACTTTGGACTCTCTTTCGTAGACGTGCTCCCCCCTCGCGATTTGTGGATGCCGATCTTACCCGTCGTTATAGACCACAAGCTCATGTTTCCCCTGTGTGTGAAGTGCGAAGAGGAGAACAACGGTGATTGTAACCATACAACCAACCAGCGTAAGATCGGAGGTGTATATACAAGCCCTGAGCTGGACCTAGTCGTTCGCCATGTGTACAGAATATTGAAGATACATGAGGTGTGGAGGTTTCAGAAGCTACCCAACCTTTTTACGCCATATATAAACGCTTTCTTGAAGGATAAGGTAGAAGCGTCGGGATATCCGCGAGGCGTTGATACCGAAGATGAAAAAACGGCTTATATTCAGCGTTACCGTGCCCATGAAGGTATACAGCTTGACCGCTCCCGAATTGTAAAGAATTCTGGCAAGAGCTTTAGTGCAAAGTTGTGTCTAAAAAGTCTTTGCGGGAAATTTGCACAGAATACTGGAAAAGGGAACGTTCATTTGGCACAAAGTTATAGTGAAGTCTGGGATTATGCCAACGCTCCCGATAAAGATGTTATGAAGATCGTGAATGTAGGTAATACTTGCATAATAAAGTACAACATCAACGAACTGGCCACAGATACCTCACGGGTAACAAACATACCTATAGCCAGCTTCACAACGGCCTACGCCCGCATCAAGCTTTGGGGACTACTGGACTCTCTTGGTTGGAGGGTGTTGTAGCTGACATAGATAGCGTAATATTCACAGCGAGGGAGGGTGAATACATGCCAGCTATTGGGAATTCCTCGGAGATTTAACTGACGAGATCAAGGATGAGTATGGTGATAGTGCATACGCTAACTCATTTGTATCAACAGGACCAAAAACTTATGGGGTACGGGTGAGGGTGGGGGAGGATATGAAATATATCGTGAAGGCTAAGGGTATCACGCTAAACCATGCGAACCGACGAGTCGTTAATTTTGACTCGTTGAAGGCTCTAATGTGCTTGGAAGATGAGGGCGACCACCCACCCCATCTGAATGTGGGAACCCACAATTTTCCGGCGCAGAAACTGGGGTGTGTGAAGGAACCTAGGGGCACGAACGTATGCCGTAACACCTATAGGAAACGTTACTAGGTGCCTGGTACCTACGATACCGTACCCTTTCGATATCTTAATCGTTGATTGTATTTACCTTTACCTTTGGTAACCTTTGGTTAGCTTCCGTCCGAATTGTTCATTCTGACGAAGGTCAAGCTTTTCACTTCAGCTTAGAGCTTTTCACTCCACCTTAGTTTGTGTATATATAATATATATTATATATATATATTATATATATATATATATATATATGTATGTGTATATATATATATATACACACTACATATATATATATATATATATATATATATATATATATACATATATATGTGTGTGTATTGTTAACGATATGTTTATTTATTACGTATATTTGCTTCAATTAAGGTTTCATTTTTTCCTTTGCGTACGTGCGTGTGTACATTCCTAAGCTCCGCCCACTGTAAGATCGGTCGCGTGACTCCTGCAACTACCTGAGCATATCTCTATCCCTGCGTGCTTAGTTGACCTCTGCAAACTCTTGAGCTCAGACGTGTATTTTCTCGCGTAGACGAAAATTAGTAATGGCTACCTTTAATATTGCGTGTCCAACGTTTATGAAGTGATATTCGGCAAAGTGTAACGATGTGGTGGATACTGAAAGACTCTCTTCCACCATCCTTTGATACTTTCAAGTCTACATTGAATCGTGCGAAGGAACAAGAGGTACACATACTGTACGGCTATTCTGGCGAGGGCATTGTAGGATTTCGTGGTACAAGCAATGTATTGAAGTATGTTGTAGACCTAACCTTTATAAAAGCTCACATATACCGTGAAGTAGAAGAAACAACACGTGCAGAAGATAAGCAACGGTTATGGTAGTGAGTCTTGTTGATGAGTAGTGGGACAAGCGATATTATGTCATGTTACAATAGGGCATATCATACTTTTCCGAGTCCGAATTTCACTCTGGCCAATATGTATTTTTATGTAAATTTTAATTCTAAGAGGGGTTTCTTTTCTGCAACTTTTCCCAAAAATCGCGTTATCATGTTCAAAATTGCGGCTTTCTGTTCTATGTTGAAATATCGAATATTCAATTGAACACAACCTCATATTTTTAACCCTTTGTCGTAATTTGTTGCCATTTGGACACATTAACTTTGCTTAACCCTTACACAGGTTTAATACATACATACATAAGAAAAAAAATCTACTCCATTTGAATCTTTGTAACCATTTGGACGCAGAAGGCGAAGTTCAACATTCTCTCAATAGATGGCTCTGAACAATTACGCCAGTTATAATTGTGAAGTAGAAGTGAGTGTACGCCATTTTTTTCGGTAAGGCCGGTCATCTTTCCAAAGACAAGGCTTACTTGGCCATAGATGGCATGAAAGTCTGGAGGGCCAAGGAGGAAGTAATGGCCTCGTCAGTTGAAGCTCTCACGCAGAGATCAGAGGAAGAGAAGATCTCTGGGATATTCTTTGATGGCAAGCAGGATAGGAACACAAAGGTGTTGAAATATGACGAAGTGACAGGGAGATTTCATCCTGGCAAAGTGATCGAGGAGCATTACACTATCACGTGGGAGTCTCAAGGAAAGTACCTCTTCCATTTCACTCCCGAGGAACCTGAGGAAGGAGAAAAGCCTGCTCATAATATCGTCCAGGGCCTGCATGAGTGGCTCCTGGATCACGGAGCTGACGAGAGTCTTGTAATGATTGGAGGAGACTCTACCGACATCAACACGGTGTGGTCTGGAGGCGCCACAGCCCTATTGGAGAAGATGCTGGATCGCAAGTGCCACTGGATGATCTGTCAGCTCCATGTGAACGAGCTCCCCCTGAAGCACTTAATCATCAAGCTGGACGGCCCTGTAACTCCCCGGTCAGGCTTCAGTGGGCCTATTGTAAAACTTCTTGAGAAAGTGAATGAACTTGAGGTCAACTTCAACTTCAAACCAGCCGAAGGAACTGAAGATATCATAGAGCTGCCAGTAGAGATAGTGAAATATCTCTCCACAGACCAGCACAACTGCTATCTTCTGATCAAAGCCATCAATTCTGGAAGTCTCAGTCCACAGTTGGCTGGTCTCAAGTGCGGACCTCTGAACCAATCCAGGTGGCTCACTACTGCACAGGCCATCTTGCTGTTGTGGATGAGGGAGCACGGACTGAAGGGGGAGGTGTTGAGGAGGCTCGAGGTCCTCGTGAAGTTCTGCCTTAACTTCTACTTCAAAATGTACTACGACATCAAAGTGAAGCACCACCTCAAATTTGGTCCTGCACACGTTTTTTCAAGCCTGAGGCTGTTGAGGAACCAGACTACCGAGGTCAGGAACATCATCTCTGCTGCAGTGATAAGAGGAGCTTACCACGCACATACTGAGAACATCCTGGCTTCTGTGCAGTGAGAATGAGCATCAGAGAACTTTTGCTGTGAGCCAGATAAAGAAGATCAGAGAAGGAAGAGACTTTGGTGATACGACAGTGAGGCCCCATAAAAATCCAAAAGTCAATCTGCAAGCCACTTCACCTGAGGATCTCATCAACTGGGAATCAGAGAATATTTACAAGCCTATTTTCACCTGCAAGATGACCTTCACTGAGCTCGAGGATCTCAGGAAAACTCCATTCAAAGTGGACGCTTTCTCTGTTCAAACTCAGTCCTGCGAGAGAGCTGTACCGGAAGTCTCAACTGCTTCCCAAGCTGTGTACGGTCACGAGAAGAGAGATGGTTGGGTGAGAGTCAGGATAGACCATCGAGAAATGCTCCAAGTGTTCAGATCGAAGCAGGACATACTTAAGAGCTTTTCAGGTTCGAGTGGCTGATGAAGAGGCTGAAGCCATCGTTAATGCTCATAAGAGCTGAAAGTCCTCATAAGACATATAAGATCTTATGAGGCCACGCTTTTCAGGGATCCAGGAAGACCAGGCGTGTAAACCTACACGTGGAGGTGGCAAGTCTACCGCTACTCGATCAGAGTAGAGCTGGTGAGCCGCGCCTATTCTTTGAAGAAAAACTTAAAATTCTTAAGTTTTACGTGAAAGCTAAACATATTTTCAGCACCCAGAGGTGTTGAAACATGCAAGAAAGCAAGGATGAAGTCAGAAAAGCAGCTTTTAGACTAAATCAACAGCTGCACGCTTTGATTTGGGTGCCTTGAGGGTGCGTTCGGCAGTCTTCAAATCAGAAAATCACGATTTTGACCATGAAAATGAGATTTTTCGGAAAAGTTGCAAATAATAAACCCATCTTAGAATTAATTTTTACATAGGAATACATATTACCCACTTGTTTTTCCAAAATTTCAACCCTGAACCCAGAGTATGATATGCCCTAAATTGTTACATCATACCGATTACTCGTACCCTACGGTTGAGAATGTAAATCTTGTCATCATGGGGAATCTTAAGTATTTTTACCACTATATTAATATATATCATGACGAGGTTTGTAGTAAGATTGTGGCTAAAGGGCTGTGCGAGTTTTTAACAGATTTAGAGACGAGTATCGCCTGATAAACGAAAAGGAAAAATATGGTCATATGTTTCTCTCAAATAGTGCACCGGATTGTGAATAAGATGTATTTTGTTCGTGAAAATGAACGAAAATATCTGGTGCGCATTCTGTAGAGTGGGAGTGATAAACATTAAAACTGGTATTGCTTCATGTATCGGAAAAATTCTCTAAACGATTGCCCAGTATAATGGGGCACAAGTATTCACATGACTCTTTCATGTTGGATCAAACCCGTACACGTTTCACCCCTGTGACTCACTCCTCCATACCTGTTCCCCGAGCTAAACAACGGACCGGATGCTCATAGTCATCTCAGAGTTTGAACCGACTGGACGTGCACTCCTCGAATACGATGGAACTTCCTTTGAGAAGCATTCTCAATGCCGCGTACGATGTCTCCGTGACGGTCATTACGCGTGTTTAGGCGTGAAACCGGTACCATTAACTATGTACTTCAAATGATTTGCAGGCAAGCAAACGAACGTAATGTTATTTATTTAAGTGTTGAGGAGATGAATAGAATCTTCGTGATAGTTGAGAAGTGGGGTGAGGACCGTTATAAAATACCTGCAGGTGTAGGTACAAGAAGAGACCAGATTAGTGATGCCCCCTCATATGCCGTTGTTTGTACTTTGTGTATAAATAACGATCAGCCATGCATTGATATACGACTGATGTGGAAGAATGCATCTGATAATAACGTTCTTGTCCCTACACGAAACCGATTCATCCTCGACAGAATGTTTGAAATCGTCGGATTCCGCAAGCTGAAGCCTATATTAGATGCTCGTGTTACGGATATGATTTATTTTGACACGGTTCTTGAATACGCATACACCGCTCTGCTCGACGGATTTATCGAATGTAGGAATGAACAAGGCGAGAATGGTCTAGAGCTGGATGCTTATTTAAAAGGTTTAGACTCTTTGAAATATCATGAACTTTGGTACAAAGGACTTGAGCGGTACAGGGCAGAGCTCGCCTACACTGTTCATCCTGAAGAGTTGTATCTCTATATAATGAGTAGCTATCGTTACGACTTGGAAGATTTTTTCAATTGCCGCTATGCAAAGTGAAGAAGAGTTCACGATTGAAAAGCTCGGGACGGTAATTAAAAAACCTCGATTCGAAAAGAGTGTTTATAAACTTGTATTTAATAATGACGTGATAGCTAACGATGCCCTCTTTGTGCGTTCTTTTGAGTGTATTCTAGCTGTGTTTAAAGATAACTTACCAACCGAATGTAAAGTGGGCACAAAAATAGTATTGAACGATATGAAAGTCATTTATATCGAGTATAGTTATCCGTATAACTTGAGCAGTGAAATAATGTTAAGCCGTATTTACCGCGTAGTGCAAAGCAATAATGATGTGACTGTAGACTCGATCACGTGTGAGTTTAGTGTTTTGCGCCGTAGAACATAAAGTATTTGGATGTATATTTATTTTCAATACATTTAATTATTTAATATAGTGTGTATATATTCTTTTCCTATACTAATATGTTGATGATTATACTCCTTCGTTTGGTATATTATTATTTTTTTATTTTCAGTATTATTATTTTCAATATATTTAATTATCTAATATAACTATACATAAATATTTTTGCTCTACTAATATATTGATGATTATACTATGATACAACGTCTTGTATATTTTTTGATTATATATATATATATTCCTCGTTCGTATTTCTTATGCTATCATTATTTTTTATTTTATTTTTTGATCATATATATTCCAACGTTTGATTGTATATTTATTTTCTATATATTTCGTGAAATTGATTCCAATAATTCGTCTAAATAAACAGAATGATGTAATGGTGTTTTATTTAATTCTTTTGGTTGTGAACGATATTAGTATTTAAATATACCAAATGGCTGCCTTCTAAACCGACTGACTGATTTCTAAACCAACTGTCAAGAATATCTGAATAGCGCAATCTGGCAGTTGAAAAGGTAATATATATGTAAAAATGAACCATAAATAATTCCCATATTCCTATATTATCTTATCCTTCATGTAATTCTTGTATTCATTTATATAGTCTCTGTATCCATTGTAAGAAAAAGTATCCATTTTAAAAATTCATGTGTTATATGGTTCATGTATAATCTTATATATTTAACTTTATATAATGCCTATACTCCTATGTATGTACGTGTGTGTATTCATTTTTACATAAGGACCAAAATCGCCCAACGCGAGTTTGGATAAAATATTTGATTCACTTTTAACTTTGCTAAATAATTGGTGACCTATTGTTTTTTTAAAATCTCATAATCATTTTGTTAGATTTCGCTTAATAAGGAATCCTGTTAAGCTTTGCAATGTTCACATTTTGTATACACTCTCTTTCGTTATAAACAATGAGATCATGTCTTGCCTAAGCATTAAAATTGTACATCTTAAACCTTAAAATTTCACTCATATGCATATTTTAGTGTAAAGATGCATAGTCCGATTTCCACTTTAGTTAACTTGGCAGATCATGATAACATCAGATCTGAAAAGTCGCGGTTTAAGATAAAAATATGGTTTCGTCTTCAAATATTTTGTTTACTCGTTCAAGCCTTACCGCAGCTAAAAAATTTACTTATTTTTAAATATTGTGCAAAAATAATACAGCCTTCTTAGCATTTAATAATAATAATGTTAGCAGTTTTTGGGTATAAAACCCATTTAAATTCATCCATTGTAATTCAGAAGCTAATTCAGAGGCTGAGCACTACCTGTATTTTTTTAGCAGTAAAATTACAGTTGAAGCTAGTTTTTACCTTATCCTTCGAGCCTTGCTCTCTTCAGAAAAACTTAGAAAACTTTCCGGATACGCTATAAGAAGAATCCGGAACCTTCAGCATTTAGATTGCAAATCTACCAGAGTCCTCCGAGCCACTATAGAAGAACTCGGAGAGTAACATAGAAGAAAAACCACTTCAAGGCACCTATCCGTTGCTTGCCTCCTAAACCAGAACCCCCGTCAATCCGAACCACCCCAGGGCCATAGACGGAGGGGTTAACAACTGGCGACCCTTTAACCAGGATCTTCACGACTCCAGGATTCTTCCAGTCCTCCAGACCCTTTAACCAGGATCTCCACGACTCCAGGATTCTTCCAGTCCTCCAGACCCTTTAACCAGGATCTTCACGACTCCAGGATTCTTCCAGTCCTCCAGACCCTTTAACCAGGATCTCCACGACTCCAGGATTCTTCCAGTCTTCCAGACTCTGGAACCAGAACCAACACCCAGTTGACCGGCGTGTCACGACTTCGAGTTCGTCACATCCACCCATGAACCGGTGCGTTACGACTCCAAGTTCTTCACGCCTACTTGTCATCTAGGAACAAGTGGCCAGCCAGACACGTCTTCAGGACACACCTCAAAAGGATTTCGCCATAGGAATCTTGTTAAGTACAAAACTCTTTTTTAAAATAATTTCTAAACATTTGAAAAGTAATTATTATTAACAATTAATATTTAGTACTGACCAGAATTAACAAAAAACAGTGAACACTACAGACACCAGTGATACACTCTTGTTATTGAAAACAGTATTGTCACAGTTATTTTCAGTTATTTTTACTATTCTAGTTAGTATTTTATAATTTTATTTAATGTACCAAACGTAGTATTACCATACCATCACGTACATTTGAGTGAAATTTTGTTTACATTTTTATTTTTGTTTGCAATCTTTTAAAATTTCCCCGAGTTAGGCAAATTGTTGTGCATTATTTTTTTTGATAGTGTAGTTAGGAAAACCCCTTAAGTGATCATTCCATGAATTAAGATCGGTCAAGCAGACCTAATTAGAACATTAATAAGTACCTTCACATATGAGCGATTCAGACGGTGCGCTTTCTGACATCGAAGAATTACCTACACCCATTTTTCCACCTACCCCGCGCCCTTCAAACATATTTCCAAACACACAAGTCAGTATGTCTCAGTCTCAAACCCCCGCCCCAGCATATATTAACTTAGGCAGATTAGTAAATCTCCCTCATACTGTTTTAATTTTTAAGGGAACCATAGATAATCGTTTTGTTGAACCGCGCGTAAGACCTTGGGTTGAGTCTTTAGAGCAACATTTCTTACGCGAGAATATTACCGATGATGATATAAAAATCAGAGAAGCAAAAAGATTTATTGACCCTAAAGAGGGAAATGCCCATGACACAGTCACTTACGTCCCATCAATTAGCGAAGCTATAACATGGGACGATTTTAAACAAAACCTATTAGAATTTTTTAAAGAAATAACCCTTGCACAACCCTTAGCCACATTAGAAGCAGTCTTCCAAGTTAAATTCAAGAAAGTGAAACACGAGGATTTAAACAATTTTATTACACGTACACACAAACTTGTAGGAGAAGCCCTCCGGGCCGCAGAAAATGCATGTGGCATAACTTTTACTTCGAAACAAAGAAATTTAATAGTAGCCACAACCATTTACCAAAACTTACCCGGAGCGCCTAAAAAAAAGTTTCAGGAGTTTTTAAATGTTGACAAACCTGTCAGTGTAGCCATAAACAAAACACGGGAACATCACCCCGATTTAGCAAACCAAACCAACCACGTCCCCAAAACGTATCCCAAAAGTCACCCAATCCCCAGAAACCAGTCCATTCCCAGCCTCAGTCGAACTACCAACCCAATAAATCACGACCACAGGGTCACCCACACTCTTACCCCATGTATAAACCCCAATACAACCAGCAAGGTCAACTAGTTCGGTACGTAGAAGTACCCGGGGAGGAATCATTTTCCCCAGAGAACAGTTTTCAAGAACACCCTTCAGCGTATGATATCCCCGTAGAATATGATCCAGGTCCTCCCATAGAAGACCATGTGATCCCTTTTTTAGACCCTACATTGGAGGCAGCAGTTCAACCTCCTCCCTCCTAAATTACAGTAGTAAGCCCAGATACGCACACAAACTCCCCATCAGGATAATAGGTGCGGACTTCTTAGATTTAATAATAAATTGTAGTACGGATAACCAAGATTTAACTGCTCTCCTAGATACAGGAGCACACGCAACGTTAATTAAGAAACAATGCGTAGATGAATCACTAGAGAGTACCAATTATAAATATGAACTTAAGGCACCATCCTGCCAACTTAGAGGAGTTATGGGTACACCCATACCCACATATGGAGAAATTGAGTTATACTTAGAAATTGGAAACGCGGTATACCCCGCGAAATGTTGTATAGTGGACACAGTCGCCACCTTTCAGACAGACATCCTACTAGGGATGGATTTTTTTAACCGGAATCAATGGGAGATTTACCCAGCCGGAAAGTTAGTAAAGTGTCGAAATAGGACACACCATCTCCGCGAGGATGACAGACAACTTAATGCTAATAGACTTAGCTCAGTTCAGATTTCCGAAAGAAATAGGAAACCCCCTCTACTTGATAGCAGATCAAGTCGGCCGGTTGCATCCAGAGGGACAACCGCTCCAGAAATCAGACCCCAGGGTAATCAGTTTCAGTTGTTGTATCCAGTTGGATCAACCCAGTCAGCTTCCAGACAGTCAGCTTCCAGTCAGTCAGTTTCCAGACAGTCAGCTTCCAGTCAGTCAATTTCCAGACAGTCAGCTTCCAGTCAGTCAGTTTCCAGACAGTCAGCTTCCAGTCAGCCAGTTTCCAGTCAGCCAGTTTCCAGTCAGCCAGTTTCCAGTCAGCCAGCTTCAGTTCAGCCAATAAGGCAAATTTTAGTCGCCGAACCAGAATCAGATTCACAATTTTTCATATGCCCTACCGAGCATACAGTATAACAGTAGCACCTTATGAGAAGATTTGTTTCCTAGCAAAAGTAGTTAACAGTCAAGGAAAATTATTAGAGTCAGAGCGTACTCTGATTACAGAGAAAAGTAATTTCAAAAGAGATGTTCTTATTGCCCAAGTCCTTAGTCAGAGTCAGAATTCAGCTATCCCTGTTGTTTGTTTAAACAAAGGAGAAAGACCTATAGAATTAACTTCAAATCAGAAAATAGGAACTGTTTCCACAGTAGAAATAGATTCAGATTTCCCCATCAGTACGATAAATCGTGTTTCCAGTTCCTTAGAATTAAAGCCTTCAATATTAAAAGAAGAATATAAGAAATGTCTGAAGCACTCCCTTCAGGAGTCACCAGCTTTACAGGATCCCAAACTAATGGAATCACTTCTCGATTTCCTGATAAGAAATAAAGATGTGATTGCCCTAACCGGAGATCCTCTGGGCCGAACTAATTTGGTCCCTTTTGAAATCAAGTTGGAACCCAATTCCAGACCCATTTTCATTCCTCCCTATCGGGTTCCACATTCTCAGTTAGTCACTATTGAGGAACACATCAAGGACATGTTGGAGCAGGATGTCATTCAGCCTTCAGCTAGTCCCTGGTCCGCTCCTATGATTCTCGTCTCCAAAAAGGACGGAACATCTCGCCCTGGTATAGATTTTAGACGCCTGAATAACATTACCATCCCAGACCGTTTCCCGATTCCAAACATGCAGGAAACAATTCTGAACGTAGAGAAAGCGAACTTTTTTTCATCCCTCGATTTAGCATCAGGTTATTGGCAAATGGAGGTCAGTCCCGAATCTCGGGCAGTGACTGCTTTCTCCACTAACCGAGGCCATTACGAATTCCAGGTTTTACCTTTCGGAGTCCGAAATGGGCCTGCTAATTTCTCTAGGTTGATGAATATAGTCCTTTCCGACCTATTAGGTGTCGAAGCTCTCGTGTATCTTGACGATATTATCGTCTATAGTACGGACATAAAAACACACTTTCAACGCCTTCATAATGTGCTATCACACTTGAGAAAAGCACACCTTAAACTGAAGCTTGCAAAGTGCAATTTTTTACAAGAATCCCTGGTATACCTAGGATTCCTACTCTCGTCCACAGGAATTAAACCTGATCCAGCCAAACTCGAAGCCCTGGAAAGATACCCTGTACCCAAGACCATCGACGACGCCCGTGCATTTATTGGTTTTGTCGGATTCTATCGGAACTTTATCCCCCAATTTTCGAATATTGCTAAACCTATTACTAATTTGTTCCAGAAAAATTCGAAATTTAACTGGGAATCCGATCACCAACATGCCTTTGAAACTTTAATTAATAAACTAACCTGTCATCCCATTTTACAATATCCTGATTACACAAAACCCTTCATCATAGCCACAGATGCTTCCTCCTATGGACTAGGAGCCGTCCTGTTACAGGACGTAGACGGTGTGGAATTACCCATTGCTTATGCCAGTCAACTTCTCTCTGCACCTCAACGGAATTATTCCACTACGGACCGAGAGGCCCTAGCGGTATATTGGGCTTTGAAAAAATTCCGAAATATCGTCTATGGCTACGATGTAACCATCAAGACTGATCATAAGCCACTCACGTACCTCTTCAAGGACAAGCTACTTGAAGGACGATTGAGTAGATGGGCTCTGTTGATTCAGGATTTTGCAGCGAAAATCGTATACAAACCGGGAAAACTGCAAGTTATTCCAGACGGATTGTCGAGACTCAAGCCCGACGCCCGAGTGAATAAAATAGGACTTCTTCCTGTGTTCGACTACGAGTGTCTGCAATACTCCCAACAACAGGACAAACACACCCAAAACCTTCGGGCGCGCCTGGAACAAAAGGAACCATCGAAGGTAAAAGAACAGTACAACCTCAAAGATGGGCTCGTACATTTCAGGAACGAAGATGGAAACGACCTCGTGGAGATACCAAAGGATCTCGTTGATATAGCCATTGGACTTTGTCACGACTCACCTTTTTATGGACACATGGGGCCGGATCGCACCATCAAAAGTCTTTTGGAGCGATACCATTTTCCCGAGATGAACAGAACGGTACATGAATACATCGCCGAATGTCCATCGTGTTTAAAGCATAAGGGCAACGTACCATCCACAGCTCCAATGCATAAATATCCAGTATGCCAGAGGCCCTGGCAAAGAACTGGAATGGATATACTGGGACCATTTCCCAAAACATCAAAGGGAAATCAGTACATCATTGTGTTTACGGACCACTTCTCGCGTTACAGCGAAGTAGCCGCCATTCCAGATCAGACCTCGGAAACTGTGGCAAGAGCCCTAGTGGAACGCGTCATCCAAAACCATACCACTCCTTCCATCCTAATCTCGGATAACGCCCGTAGTTTCACTTCCAAACTGTTCGAGTCACTTTGTAACATGTGTAGAATTAAAAATACACACATTGTGGCATACCACCCGCAGGCAAACGGCTTAGTGGAAAGACACAATCGAAAGATCTTGGAAGCCCTGCGCCACGTTGTCGATGCATCCTCCCGTACATGGGATGATTCCCTTCCCATGGTACAAACAGCCATCAACAATGGCTATAATGTGTCCATCGGGGACACCCCTCATTTCGTTCTATATCACTACGACAAGCGTCTACCTTTTGATTTGCCCGACCAAACCGACCCGGCAGTCCTAACATCTTCCGAAATGGCAGAAGCAAATCAGCAACTAGCTGAACGATCTTTCAAGATTTTTGACATAATCCGCTATGCCCTCGACCAACGAAACCAACAGATGGAGCAAGAACAACATAGGCGTCATCCCCGTCAACGGACTATAATCGTTGGTATGCGATGTTATCTGAAGAGCGTGAAACCGCCAGGGGCTCATCGAAAATTATACCCGAAATGGGATGGCCCATATAGGATTATGAAAGACCTCGGAAAAAATCGTTATGAAATCCTCGACCTCCGGGATCATTCCAAACTAAAGATCATTCACGCTGACAATTTGAAGATAGCTTCCGAGCAACACCTTCCCAAAAAACAGCTGCCAGGCGTTCGAGCCGCCTATCCTTCAAAAGGTCAAGATATTAACAAATCGGGCAGGGATCAAAAAACTGAAGTAGTCACCGCGGGAACCGCTACCCATGACGAAGATTGGTACCTCGTAATACCACCATTACTCGAGGCAATCTCTGAACAAGAGGAGGCCCCAGAGCCAAGCGTCCCATCGGACCCAGACCCTGGAGAAACCCCTTCGAGAGAATCACTCAGTGGAACTCCACCATCTCCTCCAACTCCACCATCTCCTCTGTCACCACCCTCGCCGATTGATGATCGACGCACGGACCCGACATACCGCCCGCAAATGCATCACCCACGTGAACTAGAACCTTCACATAAGAAACGAACCCGCTCAGAATCCGAGCTCAACGGTCGACCCCCATTGCCACCAAAACGAGGCCGACCCCTTCGCCCACCAACACAAGTATCCACACAAGTATCCACACAACTACCCCCAGCTCCGTATAACTTAAGGCGTAGAAATGAATAAAATTGTCCCCCTTATAATTTTCCAAATTATTTACTCTTGTAGACCTAGCATTAAAATTTCTACCGGAGTTGTTATAGAAAAACTTGCAGAAGGTAAATTTTTGAAAGGGCATGCAGACCTTTATATAAATTTGCAACCCCCTGCTAGAATTAAAATCAATCTCCTTCAGATACAAACCCAATTAGAAACGTTTGAAAGTAAAGTCCAAATTCTTTCCAAGGAAAAGATCAGATTAGTCGCGTTCTGTTAGAAAATACCCTCGAAAATATTCAAACTACAGCACGCGCCCTATCAGAAATATTAGCCTTACCATGGATACAAACTGAAACCAAAAATTCCGAAAACTTTAACCAAAGAAGTAAAAGGGGACTGATAGATATAGGAGGGAAACTGTTCAAAGGTTTATTCGGATTAGCAACCGAAGAAGATATTAAAAGAGTTGAACTTAAATTGAATCTCTTCGCTCGGAATCGACAATATAATGGACACATGTTAGAACAACTATTAGGTCATTACACGAAAACAATCGCTTCCTTCACTCCCTTTCGGACAGATTCACATACCTTGAATCCATGTTAGCTCAATACAAAGAACACAAACGATATCTAGAATTAATAGAAATAATGAACATACAAGTAACCCTAATCGATAAATACTTACAACGAATAACTACGATTCATTCCAAGGTTTTGCGTGCAACCCAGCTAGCCCATGGAAAAATCACTCTTTCCACCCTAATACCATGGGAAATACTCCAGTCCTTGATTCACACCGCCCAGTCACAATTAAAATTATCACCCATATTCCCACTCAACCACACTAATTACCCTCAATTTCTAGAATACACCTGGACTGTACATGGACCACGCCCCTACACATACCTCATAATTATACCATTTTTCGATTTCCTCACTTATGACGTATATAGATTTCACCCTTTCCCAACACCCTACCAAAATAACTCTAATGTCTATCGATTGTATTTACCCACCGTACCACCTTACCTTTTCCTCACCAAAGATCTATCAGCTTATTCTATGATGTCAGATAGCGACGTCCGGCATTGCCGATTCCCGCAACCAAATAAACAACTCATCTGCCCTCCACTCAAACCAGTTATTCTTCCCACTACTAGGTCTTGCTTTGTCGATTTAATTCGTGACCGGCATGCCCCCGTATGTTCATTTAAAAAATTTCATTCCCCTAAAACCATCCAACTACGAATTGGACCAGACATCTGGGTTTCCTTCGCGAACAGGACTGCCGCTACCCTCGAGTGTCCATCAAATTATTCCCTCATTACAATCCCTATGATTATTCGGCTACCAATTGGTTGCTCCTTGCGTTCAAAAGCCCTCCAAATATACAACCCGTATAAGGTTACCCTTAATAACTCATACCCATTTCCGTCGCAAATTAAATTTAAACCCGTCATAGAGATCTTAAATCTCTCCATAAAACCTGTAACCATCCTACCCGAACTGCATGCCCCTGAATGGAATGATCAATTGAGCCGGTTTAAAATTTCGGATGATAACCAAAACAACCTCTTACAAATACTACAACCGGTAACCATTTTCTCAACATCTGCCGTTAGTATCATTATTGTGTGTGCTATTATCCTCGGTGTATTTGTGATGAAAAGATCATTCTGGGAACAAAGAAAACCCAGTGACACGGAACATGAAACTATTTATGCACGACCAAGAGTGCGTACCCAGACCACGTGAACTAGACTTAAACCACCCGACTTATGTTGTATATATAAATCTGTATTATAAAACCAATAGTTATCATCTAGTTAGCCTTAGTTAGGATGTTACGTTATTATATTAATATCATTCTAGAGGGAAGAGCCCTGTAAAAATGAACCATAAATAATTCCCATATTCCTATATTATCTTATCCTTCATGTAATTCTTGTATTCATTTATATAGTCTCTGTATCCATTGTAAGAAAAAGTATCCATTTTAAAAATTCATGTGTTATATGGTTCATGTATAATCTTATATATTTAACTTTATATAATGCCTATACTCCTATGTATGTACGTGTGTGTATTCATTTTTACATAAGGACCAAAATCGCCCAACGCGAGTTTGGATAAAATATTTGATTCACTTTTACTTTGCTAAATAATTGGTGACCTGTTTTTTTAAAATCTCATAATCATTTTTTAGATTTCGCTTAATAAGGAATCCTGTTAAGCTTTGCAATGTTCACATTTTGTATACACTCTCTTTCGTTATAAACAATGAGATCATGTCTTGCCTAAGCATTAAAATTGTACATCTTAAACCTTAAAATTTCACTCATATGCATATTTTAGTGTAAAGATGCATAGTCCGATTTCCACTTTAGTTAACTTGGCAGATCATGATAACATCAGATCTGAAAAGTCGCGGTTTAAGATAAAAATATGGTTTCGTCTTCAAATATTTTGTTTACTCGTTCAAGCCTTACCACAGCTAAAAAATTTACTTATTTTAAATATTGTGCAAAAATAATACAGCCTTCTTAGCATTTAATAATAATAATGTTAGCAGTTTTTGGGTATATAAACCCATTAAATTCATCCATTGTCATTCAGAAGCTAATTCAGAGGCTGAGCACTACCTGTATTTTTAGCAGTAAATTACAGTTGAAGCTTTTATTATCCTTCGAGCCTTGCTCTCTTCAGAAAAACTTAGAAAACTTTCCGGATACGCTATAAGAAGAATCCGGAACCTTCAGCATTTAGATTGCAAATCTACCAGAGTCCTCCGAGCCACTATAGAAGAACTCGGAGAGTAACATAGAAAAAACCACTTCAAGGCACCTATCCGTTGCTTGCCTCCTAAACCAGAACCCCCGTCAATCCGAACCACCCCAGGGCCATAGACGGAGGGGTTAACATTTACATCTGCCTTCTAGATATTGTACGTCAACTGGCTGGTTAAGCCAACTGGCGGATTATGCCAACTGGCGGATTAAGCCAACTGGTAGATTATGCCAACTGGCGGAAAGCCAACTGTCGAGAATATATACCAACTGGCGGATTAGGACCTTATAAGATAGCGGGCGCTCGGCTGAAGTCTTAATATGTGCTTGGCAGGAAAAAGCGAACACTCCTCTCCTTCTTTTTCTCTTAGGTTAGGTATACCCCTTTGGAGGGGTGAGGACGTCCCACCTTCTCCCCCAAAGTGGTCTCCCCCAGCTTGCTGGGGGAGTTCTTTGCAACTTGGGGTATAAACCCTCACCTTGTTGCATAACAGCTTGCAACATTCCCCATTGTTGCATAACATCTTGCAACATTTCTTTTGTAACATTGGTCAACATTTGCAATTGCATTGCACTCTAACATTTTGCTCCCATTCTACTAATGACAGATCAAGCATTACTAACGAAGATTTGAAGTGAATTAAATTGAATAACCTTTATTAATTAATAATTGATAATAAAATAAATACATTGGTCTTACAATTTACAATGACATAAATAATTGTGAAGCTGGACTATTAATTTTATTTAATTTGGACGTTAAGCTTTAGGCTTTACTGAGATGGCCTTACAAAATGATTGTTTACGACTCGTTTCCATTCATCATCATCGTAACTACAATGAAAATGAAAGGTGGTTAAAATTAAGCTAAAGTTGATCATATTAACCAATTTGAACCTGGTTATGATATTCGGATAGGTTTATCAAGGTATTACAAGGTTTCTTGAAAAGTTGGTTAGGTTTTGTTTTGTATATACATATACATTTACTTATATAATGTATATATGTAGTATATGTATGAATATAAAAAGGAGAAACAAGAGGAGGAGGAGGAGGAAGAGGAAGAGGAAGAGCAGGATAAAGACAAACAGGCAGAAAAACAGACGGACAGAGATAGAGAGAGTAAATTAAAGATAAGTTAATATATAAGGATAGAAAAATGACAAAATTATTGAAGGAAATACATTTGTTATTAATGGTCCGATTAAAACAATTTTATTCAGAGTTAACATCGTTTTTTAGTTTATTATTCGCCAAATTTTTTGTGCATTTTCATTTTAGAATAGTGATTGAAGACTCAAAATATGGAAAGTTGATTCTGTGGTCGAAGAGCCGCTTTACTTTATGTCATCCTCCGATAATTAAGCATCGATGCACGCGTCACGAGCGCAGTCAACTGCAACATGAAAACAAACTTAATCAAACTGTTTTTAATTATAGGAACAAACATTACGTATACCTGTATGTTTTTGAGTGTCTATTTACATATACATTATTAGTGGATGTGTATGTAGTAAAATACGCATAATGTATACAAAAATACGCAGATAAAAGCACACACATACATAATGTGTTTGTATGCGTATTTTCTTATACATTACGAGTACATGCGTAGTTGCTTACTCCTTATAATCTGTAAGTACATTAAAAGTAGTTGAATATTAAACTTTAAGTTTTTAAAATCCATTTTGAAAACTTGTTGCACTGATAAAGTTTTTAAATTATAGTTTTAATTAACTACAGATAATTCTCTAGATAGTTGTCCCGCATATTACTATCTATTGCACGGTAATATGCTTCATTACTATTTTATTTTTTTCAGTTTTGAAATAAAAGCGAAATATTTTAATAAATTAGAAACGAAGGTGAAAAAATGCTTTACTGATTTCTGTTGCGGTCGCTGTTGTCATATTCGTTTTGCAGTTCCATAGGAAACTCTGAAACTGAAGGCAGGTACAAGGCAGCCGAATAAAGAACCACGAGAGACAAAAGAACGGCCCTGTAAACAAAGGCATATTCATACTTCAAAAGTATTCTGAATGCGTAAAACATTCTCATAGTTTTAAGTCATACAAATAATTGATCTTCACATTAACTTTCAAAAAGACTAAAATTGCTTTCGAAACTTTTTATTAATAGTTAATTATTTGTTAAATAAGAGTACCCTACTCGTTCATAATCCCTTTTCTTCAGAAATGGAGTGAGAAATGAAATGTGTACATTCGGAAAAAAAACATTCATATAAACTGTACATCAGTTACACACTTGAAAACAACTCTTATGTAACATTATGTAAAATTAGCGTACCTTTTCACCTTCAAGAACAGTAAAATTCATTTCCAGGTATATTGTTCCGTAACTTTTCGTAGTTGGGTTCTTTCCTCTTAAAGGCGTAATTCTTCCACATAAATACAACTTATAAAGTTTAGAGGTTTATCGTGTCAATTTTGAGTTGTTTTGCACAAATGTGATATCCGTTTCCAGTGCAAATGCGTACTTTTCGAGATATCTTCTCCTAAAGACCTATCTTCACCTAACCAAACCTAATCTGACGAAACCTAGGCCACTAAATATCTTCTGATCTTTTCATATTTAGGCACTCACTGTCACATTTCGGGCAAGTTAATGATGAGAGAATAACGCCGTGATTAATAAAAACAACCAATCCTTTGTCTTCATCTACCCTGCATGGCGAATCAGGTCCTCAAAGTCGAAATCACATGAACGGCACGTCATAATTCTATCGCAAACAACACCAAACTAAATCCAATTAGAATTAAAAGAAGTAGCCAGAACTTGAAACAGTAGCCAGAAATACAAAAAAAAAAAAAAGAAGTGACAAATTTACTAAAATAGTGTATACATACATATCATAAAACGCCAAAAAATATCAATCATAATTATTACTAAAAAAAATATTTACACCAATTTGCACAAGATGAGATGGATACTTTCTTAGTTAATTATTAATGGGTATTCAATATATGGTATTGTTTTAATTGGGTGTGACTGGGTGAAATAACCAAAATTAACCAAATATTATAAAACAGATTTTATAATTTCTTCACAGTAACTGTAAACACGCTTTATGTTCCTGTTTTGCAATTAAATATAATTATAAACATGTGTTACTGTTTGTGTCTGGCACTTAAAAGACTGCATGAAAAGTCTTTCTGAATATTCGTTACATATGATTTTCTTTGCTTAAACGAAGAATATATGTGTAATTCTGAGATCTACTTTGTCTGCGATTGGGCGTTGAACCTCTCTAGGTTAGTTCAAAATCTGAATGAGGTGGTGCATGACTGCATTGATGATAACGCTTTAAAATTTAATTAAAAAAAATTTGGTTACTTAAATCTGAGTTAGAATGAATATACCAAAACATGTTCAGAGTTCTTTGAATTAAGTTTGTAAACTGAGGGACTATTATTGAATTTAATGATTTAATTTTTTTTATATAAATTTAACAGCTTCTTCATAAAACAGATTTCCTTTTTCCTAAATAAGTTCTCAATTAAATCTAACATGCTACATCTTTGAACTGATCAGAAGTAAATCGCACATAAAACATATGTAACGCTGGAGATATTTGAAATGTTAGGACAAAGTGTGTGTTTACATGTGTTTTAATTCTCAACGATAAAAGAAAGTGTGTGTATATGTATATATATATTGCATAAGTAAAGTTACTTCCACAGTGATTCAGAGCTGCACAGACAAAATAAAAATAAAAAGGTTTCTTGAACAACAGTTGCATGTAAGTGTAATTTGAATATAAAGTCACTTTTAAAATTTAGAAGTCGGAATTTACTCACAAGCTGTTGAGACGCTCAGAAGAGTTGCCAAGACGAAGAGTACAATTAGGTGATTCATCTTTAATGGTTGAAGAGAAAGTATTTTCTGGAAAGGATTTCGAAACTTTTATTATACTAAAGCTACTTAATTATATAACTTTCGTTAACCTTGGTTTTGCTTCTGCCCGAATTGTTCATATTGACAAAGTTCAAGTTTGTTGCTCGACTGATACCTACAGGTTAACGTGGAATCCGAACTACGCCCCATCACGGTCAGTCAAAAACTACAAAGTCCTTGCACGGACTCGATCTCATAACCTCCCGATCAGTAGCCCAGCGATTTAACCACTAGGCTACCCATGATACCCAGTTATCTACCAACGAACTTTTTTTATTTCGTGGAAGGATGAACAGCTGGGTTATCTGCGCTCCGGCTGCCGTCACCAGGAATTAAACCCAGGGCCGATAGATTCGTAGTCAGCGATACTAACCACTACACCACCAAGGCGTGTATATATATATATATGATGGAAATGGGACGGTGGAGACCACTATTTTTTTAATTTTGGAATTATAGTACATAGTTAGAATTTTAGCAAAAGTACTTGCTTCCATTAATATGTAAAACAGATAACGCTCGAATAACACGTTTCTCACTAAATTTGAGACTTACAGTAACTGTGAAATTTTGCATTCGAGAAAAATTCCTCTACGTTTTAAGAATCTGGTTCGTTGTTCAATCTAACTTAATATGTACTATGCAGGATTAAAAATATTCATCCTCCAAGACGTGAAGTGGTATATAAAAAAAAATATATATATACAGTACATATATATTAAAAATATAAACAAAGTAGAATTCGATTCTTACTTTATGGAGAACGAACGATGGGTGAACAGTCTCTCACTGAAATTAAACCACTTCTGAAGGACCTTTCATGTTCAGCCGTTTTTATACGTTTCTAACCGGAACCCAAATCCTTTGAATGGCTATTTATTACCTAATTAACACAAAAGATTATTCAAGTTGAATATATTTTCAATAGGTATAAATGACCACGTCCATTTCGCTTAGAATTCACATATTTTCAACATCCGCCTTTTCTATGATGTTATATAACCTTGATTAGCCTTGGTTTGCTTCCGCCCGAATTACTCATTCTGACGAAGGTCAAGCTTGTCTCTCCACCTTAGACCTACAGTTTAACGTGGAATTCGAGCTACGCCCCACCACGGGCGGTCAGAAATTACAGAGTCCTCGACCGGACTCGAACTCACGACCTCCCGATCAGCAGCATAGCGTTTTAAATACTATGCTATCCAGTATGTATATATATATATATATATATATATATATATATATATATATATATATATATAAATAAATTACTTCGTTAAGTGGCTTATAAAAATCTGTACGAATAATTATATTCAATGAATGATGTTATCTGATATGTATAAGGTTGTAACATACGTATATTCTGCTCGATTTTTAATTCATTCAGAAAAAAAATTAAAGGACTTTTAAGGACAAATTTGCTCGAATATTTAGTTTATTCAACAAAAATTAAATGATATAATGACAAATTAATCATCAATATAATTAATTTTTATGCCACGTTCGAAGAAATCCCTTGGTTTCGAGTTAAAAAAAGTGATCACTTCGTTTTCGATAGCTTCCCTGGATTGCATCTTTTGTCCATCTAGTTGGTGTTGCAGACTTCTGAATAAATGGTAGTCTGAAGGTGAGATGTCCGGTGAATAAGGTGGGTGAGGCATTTTTTCCCAACCAAATGCCTCCAATTGGGCAGTGGTGATTCGAGCAGTGTGAGGGCGCGCGTTATCCAGGTGGACGTGTTTCTTGTAATGCCATCTTCAATCGTTGGAGTTGTTGGCAGTAGACTTCAGCTGTGATTGTTTGGTTATCTGGCAGAAGCTCAAAATGAATAATTCCTTGCATATCCCACCAAACGCATAGCAAAATTTTCTTTGGATGGGGTCCATTCCTTGGCTGAAGTTCAGGCTTTGTTTCACAGCTAAGCCACTGATGTCGACGCTTAATATTGTTATAGAGGACCTATTTTTCATCCCCAATGAAGATTCGATTCGAAAATGGCGCCTGCAGTTGCTGAGAATGCAGTGATGTGCAAATATCGATTCGGTGTTGAAGATTCGCTCGTGACAAATCATGCGGAACCCATTTTCCAACCTTCACTCCTTTTCCTAACAGCTTCAAATGACGATGAATGGTCATATGCTAACGCCGAGTTGCAGGCCAAGTTCTCTTACAGTTACCGTTGGGTTTTCCTCCACTGTTGCTTTCAACAACTCTTCATCTAACTCATTTGGCCGTCCTGTTCGTTGATAATCTTTCAGACTGAAGTCTCCATTTCTGAACTTCTCAAACCATCTCCTGTACATCCATTCGCTCACAACATCACTTCCATAAACTCTTTGAATGTTTTCTGCGGATTCACTAGCGTTAGGTCCTTTATGGAAGTCATACCGTATCACATGTCGAATATGCTCTTTCGTGGGCTCCATGTTTTTTCAATTACTGTAATATTGTATGGGTGGCGTTGTAGCTGTATGAAAAACACCAGAGAAAATATTCATTAGTATAATCCTACACTAGCTTAAGCCTACACAAGCTTAAGTCATTCTGTATCGTGATAAAACCTGTGCGAACCTATCGCCGCGTGTATTTTGCAACATTTCTAAAACTATTTCACATTATCTTGAAGTTATTCTATTAACTATCTATCGTCCATTTTCTAATCGAGCAGAATTTACGTTACAACCTGATATAAAGCGACAACTCAATTTGTAAATGCAGACTATTTTGTGCAAATTTAGAACTGCTATGAATTGCAGACATTACAGACATTACAGGCACTATATTCTCATATGTATACTTATTTTCCTACTCTACTGAGGATAGCCCATCAACTGATGAAAAATAGTCATGGAAAGTGACTGTTTAGGATCTATTTCCTTTATCATTATTATAAATAAAAAGTTACAACGAGTTTTTTAACTATTCTAGCAGTAGTAGAAAACCGGATAAAAAAGTAACCAAGGACTGTAAGTAACTGGAAACGTAACCAAGGAAATTTTACAGGAAAGAGAATATATAAGCTAGCTCTACAATTACGTTCTCCACATATAAAGATTGTACACTTGATAGCACCGCTGTATAAACTGACCAATAATATACTTGTACCCATCGCACATCAATCACTTGGTATCGTCACAAAAACATTGAACATATGGTTTTGATTTCATACAAAATATTTACAACAATGACAATTTTCCAATTCAGGCTAGCTCCAAATGGATGAAGAAGCGTTAAAGGTTAAATTCTCCGTGTCTACACGAACTGTATGTACACGCAAACCCATCACGCCGGCAAAGTGATGAAATGCTTGTACAGGGAAAAGGTAGAAACAGGAATTAAAAATAGAAATCAGATTTTTCACACTATGTTCATACCCGTCATATGCATGCAGCACCGAAGGGAAAGAAGAGAAAAAAAGAAAAGGTGAAGGCCATGCCATGCCATGCATTTTGTGTGTGTGTGTGTGTGAGAGAGAGAGAGAGAGAGAGAGAGAGAGAGAGAGAGAGAGAGAGAGAGAGAGAGAGAGAGAGAGAGAGAGATTTAGAAGGACAAAAGAAGCCATGGGGCTGAAATGTCTTTTGGGCCGTAATTTTGAACTTTCTGCACTTCACATAACTGGATTTTTCCAGTTTGAACCTTCCCTCCCTGTATAGAACCACTTTTAAACGCCCTTGTATAAAACCGATGGTTAACGCATTTTCGAAAATGGCGTGTGACAGTGATGTGCGTCGTAAACAGAGAGCTGTTATCAAGTTCTTAACCGCAGAGAAGGAAACAGTTAGAAATATCCACAAACGTCTACAAAACGTTTACGGAGATGCTGTTGTTGATCGAAGCACAGTTATGGTCCATGGGGCCTCCTCTATCACGTCTTTGCTGATCACATTCATCACAATATCAAAAATCAGCGGACTCAGCGCTGATCCAGTTGGACGCTGGTCTAAACGTGTGAGATCATCGGAGAGAGGGAGAGCCAGCCTCGATGATGTGCCACCCGGCATCAGCTCTGACATCTCACACTGTGCAACGTGCTAATAGCATCATTCGATCAAATCTGCGCATCACATACAAGGAGCTATCACTGGAGCTAGGAATTAGTGAAGGAAGTGTGAATACAATAATTCAGCAACTGGGATACTCAAAAGTGTGTTCACGGTTTGTTCCTCGCGAACTGACTGAAGATCACAAAACCAAAAGAAAAGAAATTGCTTCTGAGTCGTTGGTTCGATACGTCTATCGTTCGATTGGAAAAATTTAACAAATTAAAACATAAACATCAAAGAATTTGAAAAAGTTAAATAAGTTAAAATGCAAAAGTTTTCGTACGTTTATTTACAAAATTATTTAGCACCTTTTGTGTCCCCATTAGGCTTGAAGAATTTAAAAATTTTATTCGTGAATCTTCAAGAAAGACGGATGACTGTACATTAAGCCATTAGTAATCAATGGATCGCTGTAGTAAAGAGCCATCTACAGATCTTAAGAGATCTATTATTGCTGCACACGAGTCTGGAAAGAATTATAGGAAAATAGGAGAATAACTTCAATTTCCATTTACGACTGTTGCTGCAGTTATAAAGAAATGGAAGGGCTTTGGTACAATCAAAACTCTACGAAGTGTGGACGACCTTGCAAGCTTCAGAACTTACAGCTAGACGGATTGAAAGAATTGCCGCTGCGAATCGAAGAGTGACTGTAGGCGATATTTGCCAAACATTAAGACTATCTAAGAGCAATATCCATCTCTTTACTGTTCGTTGTACATTGAAAAAGCCTGTTCTGCATAGAAGTTCTGATACGATAAACGCACAAAGAAGCTCAGTTAAATTACGCGAAGGATCATCAAAATGATGGATTTGCAGTCTGGAGGAAAGTTCTCTGGACAGATGAGACCAAAATTGAGTTATTCGGGAACAACGTTTGGCGAAAATCAAATATTGCATTCGAGGTAAAAAACATCGTTCCTACGGTTAAATATGGTAGAGGCAGTTTGCTTTTTTGGGAATGCTTTGGTGCTTCTGGTCCAGGAAAGCTTGTTGTCATCAGTGGAATCTTGAATTCGAAGAAATAAAAAAAATTTCGAAGAAAATGTTTTGCCTTCAGTTCTGGAGTTGCGAACGGGTTGCACTTGGGTACTGAAACAAGATAATGATCCAAATCATAAACGTAAGAGCACCATGAAATGGATTCAACAAAAGAATTTCAAGCTTCTCGAGCGGCCCAATCAAAGTCCAGCTCTCACTTTAATCGAGAATTTATGGTTCGATTTGAAAAAGGCTGTTTGCAAGAGAAACCCTTCGAACCTCAAAGAACTGCAACAATTTTCATAAGAAGAATTGGCTAAAATTTCAACTAAGAGATCGAAAATTTATAGAAAAATACCCAAAACGAATCAATGAAGTCATTCAAGTAAAAGGTGGACGCACAAAGTACTAAATAATTTTGTAAATAAATGTACTAAAACTTTTGCACTTTAACTTTTTATATTTACCTCAAATTCCTTGATGTTTTACATTATATGTAATTATTATACAGTATTTACAAATACATTAATAATGCATGTGTGCATATATGAAGATACGCATATACTCTTAAAAGTACACAGATACATAATGTGTTTGTATAAGTATTTTCTTAAACATTATGCGTATTTTCATATATATAAACATAGTTACTGTAGGTTAAACTATGTTCCGTTAGGCTAAGTAAGATTATACCTAGTTAGGTTAGCTAACTTGTTACCTTAAATTAAGTTTTACTAAGTCGAATTTGATTAGGTTAAGTTAAATCATTTTAATTTTTGTTTTTCTTATTTCGAGAGGTTCGAATGAAAAAAAATGCTTTTGAAAAACGTTTCTTGACGTTTTGCGAATTTGGTTCGCTGTTCAAAAGGATTGACTTTAAAACGGTCTTTCTAATCTGACCTAACTTAATACGCACCACAAAAAATTGAAGGTATTCATCCTTAAAGAGTTGTAGAGGTATAAAAATTACAATATATACAGGATGTCTCAGAAGTCGCGCACCATTCGCTAATGGAGCTTCATTCAATTTAATTATTTTAATACAGCTTTTTGATTAACTGTACATACTATTAATTTTATTATTCGAACATTATCGAACATATATTGTAATTAAACATCACTTATAAACCATTTCGACTCGCGAATCTCGTAAATCTGAATAAAGCCTATGGTGCGCTACTTCTGAGACACCCTGTATATATATATATATATATATATATATATATATATATATATATATATGCTCCAACTCTGAAAAGTTACATTCAGACCGTGCATGGAACAAAGAACACTTCTGGGAAAATTAAATCCACTATCGTCCGAATAAGTAATGGTAAATGATAAACACAGGACTACAGTTTTTCTTTCTCATAATGGAAGGCCAACGTGGGCAACAGGTTACTAGTGACCCGTTGCGAACGTTATCACAATAACATCTGTAAAATAAGTATAAAATAAGTATGGTACATGTAAATGTAAACAACTAATTTCAGTATTGTATATAACCTAAAGTTTAAGGGCCAAATTAAATAAAATAAATAGTTCAGCTTTACAATTATTTATGGTGTTGTAAATTGTAAGACCGCTGTGTATTTTTGTATTAATTAATAATAAATATGGAAAAAATAGGTCCTGCTCCAACCAGATTAGCCTAAACACAACCTAGGCTACGTTGGAGATGGAAGACCTAGGCCAAAGATGAACTAGCCTAACTATGTGTCCATAAACAGGACTTCCATACACTTTTGTTAAACAATTACAGCTGAAATGTCAGCTTATTTAACCTAAATTTAATAACCGAAGGGAAATTTATGAACTTCTTACCTTGAAACTGTTATAAATTTTATCTCTTGACACCATAAAACATTTTTATTCCGGCTTTTTCCGTCGCTGTTGTTATGCTTAATCAGCTTATGCTTATTCAGCTTCTCGCCCTCTTATTCTGCTTATCCCGATCTTTTTCTTCTTCTTCTTAAAACCGTGTTGCTATTTCTAGCCATGGGATCTTTTTTCTTTTCATCCCATATTTGTTTTTTCGTTGGTGTTTTTTAATTTTTCTCAGCAAGAGTTCATGTTCTCCTTCTGAGTTATTTTTTATTATTATTATTTATTTTAATGTCAATATGGCTTATCCAAGATTAGGTGGGTCTTCCATTTCGGTACTCCCAAATTTTCCATACATTGGGGCCAGCCAGAAAGGAAAAATTGCATGTGAAACCCAATTTTTTCTTTAATATTTATTAACCCATCTTAGATTACCTATATTTTATGTTTTATTTGTTATTCCATTTTTGTTTTTCCTCACTTTTTAATATAAAAAGTGTAGCATTTTATAAAGTCCTCACCCTTTTCAAAATGAAAGGGTGTTGCATTTTAGTTTATTTTCCATAGGAAATATTACAATACTCCAGCCCTTATCTTTTGTTGTAACATCTGCCTAGCTCGTAGAGCAGTTGAACGTTGTGGTCTACTATTTGTGGTATAGGTTATTGTAGTAGTAGGACTAGTTACATCATTTATTGAACAGGTTAGGTTTGGTATAGTTTGGGTCAAATTTTGATCATCATCAGAATCTATTATAGATTCATCATCTTGATCATTTTTGTTAACAGTAGTTGGTCCTACTTCTAGGGGGTATAAGAGTGATACATCTCTTATAGTTTCACCTGAAGCAGTTTTAAGTTTTACAACCCTGGTTAATCCATCTTCCCCAGTTTTTAGTTCTAAAACTCTACCTAATGGCCAACACTGTCTTGGTGTATTTTGTCTAATTAGAACTACATCTCCTACCCTAATTTTATTAACCCAGTCTTTGTTTTGTATATATTTATGTCTTTCTCTCAACCCAACAAGGTATTCATCACTCCATTGCTTTTTAAATTTTGTTTTTATATTTGTTATTTGTGATAATCTATTTTGCAAATCATGATTATTATCACTCCAAGGTGGATCATCCAAGGAGATATTGTAATCAGGTAGAAGGTTAATGACTTCTCCCTTAATCAAATGATTTGGGGTGAGAGGCTCTACATCATTAATATTATCCCCTACATAAGTAAGAGGTCTGTTATTGACAACATTCTCAATTTCACTAATGAGAGTGAGAAGTTCAAAGAATTCAATTTGTTTTTTACCTATTGATTTCTTTAGGCAATTCTTTATTGTTTGGATATTCCTTTCCCAGATTGCTCCATACCATGGTGATGCAACAGGGATGTATTTCCATTTTATTTTGTTATTTTGTAGATATGTTATGGTATGTGAATTTTGTAATATGTCATTTATTTGGTTTTCACCAGCCTTGAAATAGGTTGCATTATCTGTCCAAACAATTTTGGGTACAGAATGCTTAGCACAAAATCTTCTAAAGCTATAGACAAATGATTCTGCGGAGAGATCACTCACTACGTCTAAGCTGACTGCTCTAGAAGATGAACATGTGTAAAGTATGATGTACATTTTTTGTTCTGTTGTTCCCAGACCAACAGTCAAACTTCCTGTATAGTCTATGCCAACTGTTTCAAAAGGCCTATTAAAGGTGACTCTCTCTGTTGGCAAATCAGGAGGATTGGTCTTCCTGAAAGATCTGGAATGAATCCTTTTGCAGGTGACACAGTTATTCAAAACTGTCTTTACAGTCATTCTGCCTTTGGGTATCCAATACAACTTTCTAATGGCATTTAATGTTTGTGGAACGCCCATGTGATAAAGTTCATTGTGTTTCTCTCTAATAATTAGGGTTGTAATGTGATGGAACCTAGGAAGAAGAAGGGGTTGTTTACTGTTATATGTGATTTGTGATTTGTTTAATCTACCCTTACATCTTAATAAGCCATCTTTGTCAATGTAAAGATTCAAGTTTATTACCACAGAGGGTACTTTGTTCCTTTGTTTACCAATTGTTAAAAAATCTATTTCATTTTTGTATTCTGTTTGTTGTATGTGGTTAATCCAATATTTGGTAGCTAGACTTGTATACATTTCATTATCATTATTTCTTTGTTTATTTATTTTCTTTAAACAGTTGTGAATGAATCTGAGACAGTAAGATGTTACCCTTACAAGTTTGCCAAAGTCAGAATAACTGTTATAATCTAATAGTGGCTCAACTTTATTTGTGGTTATCATGTTAAGTTTTACATTAATTTGTTCTGCTGGCCACATTGTTTCATCCTGAATGAATTCAGGTCCATGAAACCAATTTTTGTTGGATTTTAGTAATTTACAGGATAATCCTCTTGTGAGAAAGTCTGCAGGATTTTGTTTTGTTGGAATGTATCTGAAGGTTATGTCCAAATTTTGTCTAGCTTCTTTAATGTCTCTTAATCTGTTACGGACAAAGATTTGTTTTTTGAGTTTAGCTCATCAGAGTTGATCCATGCCAAGCAGATTTGACTGTCAAGCCAAATATATGTAGTTGTGATGTTTACATCATAATAGACTTCATGGAGAAATACTGTTATTTTTACAGCTAGATAACCCGCAAGTAGTTCAAGCTGAGGAATAGTTTTTTTTGTTTTAAGGGTGTTACTTTCCCCTTGGCATAGATCAAATGGCTGCCATCCTCACCTACAAGGTAAGCGCAACAGCCATACACCTTTTCACTGGCATCACCAAATACATGCAAGGTTTGAGGTGTATCTCTGTGTCCACAAACTCTGGGAATATTTATGTTTTGTAATTTATTGAGATCTTTAGCTAACCTTTTCCAGCTATCTTGTTGTTTATTGGTTATAGGATCATCCCAGTCTAGTTTCTGTTTCCAAAATTCTTGTAAAAGAACCCTGGATCTGATAGTAGAAGGAAGGAGTAAACCCATAGGATCAAATATTTTTGAACTTTCGGATAAGATCTTTCTTTTTGTGTTAGCTGTTGTATCTAAGGTGTAGCCTTTTGTGCAGAGTGAATCATGAACTTTAGAATCTGAGTTCAAATCCCAGATCATGCCTAATGTTTTCACCCTGTTTGTTGGTTCTGTTAATCCTTTGTCTTCTGATTTTATTTTTTGATTTAGTCTCTCATTATTTGTGATCCACTCTCTTAATTCAAAATTACCTTCTTTCATTATTTTATCTGCTTTTATGTAAACTTCATTTAATTCTGACTCTGTTTTGGTTGATCCTACAAGGTTATCTACATAGAAGTGATCTTTCAAGAACTGAACAGTTAAATCATTTTCATCATACAAATTTAAGTGATGTTTGATGGTTAAAGCCAGTAAACTAGGACTTGCATTTGCTCCAAACAAAACCACATTAAATTTAAATGTTTTAAACCCTTTATTTAAGTCATTGGATCATTAAACCACAAGAATCTTAGTTGATCTTTGTCATAGTTATTTTTCAGATGAATTCTCAAAAAAGCTTTGCTTATATCACTTTGAACTGCATAGTCATCTAATCTAAATCTTAGAAGGATTTTTACAAGGTCTGAAATAAGATTAGGCCCCTCTATGAGACAGTCATTCAAGCTATGCTTATTGCCATCTTTAAGACTACAGTTATACACAACTCTAAGTTTTGTTGTGGGTGCATCCTTTCTATAGACTCCTGTGTGAGTAAGATAATGGCAGTTGTCTTTTTTAAAGGGGTGATCTTTAACTTCTTCAATGAAGCCTTTTTCTAACTGGTCCTTGAAAACATCATCATACATTTTAATTCTCTTGTCATTTTTTAATCTTCTCATCAAATTATAGAGATGACCTTTAGCTACCTTTAGATTATCATTTAATTTTGGACTATTGATCTTCCAAGGTAGTTCAATTGAATAATGGCCATTTTCATACATGATGGTGTTTTCAAAATTTTCAGCCATTAATTGATTTTCATCTGTATGATCACCATCTTGCACCCCCACTGACTCTAATAGCCAGAGCTGTTGTACACCTTTATCTAATTCTTCAGTTGTTAATGATTTATTTAATATTTCAGTATTTATGTCATTATTTGAGTTGTGTAAGACCTTGTCATAATAGGGCAAGTTTGTTAGTCATATATTTTTATTTTTCATTGTTATTTTATATTATCTATGTGTCCCAGTGGAGCTATACCCCAGTGAGTATCTAGAGCAATCCCATCTCCTATTCTGACTATGCCCTTCTGAATTAAGTGAATATAATCAGCTCCAATTAACATTTGAACATTATCTATTATATCATCATTTAAATTTCTATCTGCAATTTTATATTGCTTTTTAAGTTGTTGTATTACTTCTTTTAAATTTGGTATTTTAAATTTTTGTTGACCAACTTGTTCAATGACTACTACTTCTATGTTTGTTTTATTCTCTGTGGGTATATCCAGATCTAAATTGACTGTATTATATTTTTCTTTCTGTTCATTTTCTTTGACAAATGATGTTATACACAATTCTTGTTCATTTTTATGAGTTTGTAGGCCTAATTGATTAACTAATGATTGATCTACAAATGTTTGTTGGGAACAAGAATCTATTAGACATCTTATAGGAGTTGTCCCACCTTCTTTATTTTTTAAATCCAAGGTTATTGTAGGTAGGAGTACACTAGAATTTTTATTGACATTATTTATTGATATATGTCCATTAAATGTTTTTTCATTTTTCTTTAGGTTTTGTTTATTTGAATTTTTAAATGAATCACAAAGACAAGAGACATGATTTAACTTCCACAATTAACACATTTGAATCTTATTTTTGTTTTGCAGTCTTTGTTAGTATGTCCTGCACCTGTGCATTTAGTACAAAGGTTTAACTGAGAACACCTATTTATCCGGGATTCTAAGTCTACATATTTAGTACATCGTGTGCTATAGTGATCATCAGCCGAACAAAATTTACACTTACGTACAAATTCTGTCGTAACATTAAAATTTCGTAGTGTAGGAGTTAGACCTATCACTTTTTGTTCTGATTTGTCTTTTTGTTGTGGTTGTGTTTTGTTTGTATTTTCTTTGTTTGTGAATCAATCTTTGTTTGTGAATCAATCTTTGAAGATTTGTACATTGACAAAACATTTGGAAATTCATTCCTTATTTCATCAAGGGTAGGGTATGTATTTCCCGTTATTCTTTGGAAAATATCCCTAATTTGGGTAGGTAAACAATCAAATATTATGGCTTGGATAAACCATGCTGATTTCTCTAGATCTATATCATTATTTTGTAGATGACCTAACATGCATTCAATTTCACAATAGAAATTGTACAGATCCTGATGGTTATCCTTGGCTGGTTTTATATTTTTTAATTTTATTGCAAATCATTTACTATTTCTTTTTTATTTAGGAAATTTCTTTCTAGTAATTTGAGAGCTATTTTATATGAACTGCCAATTGCCGGTAAGGCATCAACCAGTTTTAGGGCTGGGCCCTTTAAATAATTAAGGAGATAACTGAATTTGTCAACATCAGATATATAATCTTTGTTGCCAATTAAACTATCAAATTTTTCTAGAAAAGACTGAAATTTTGTTCGATCACCCTCAAATATTGGTACTTGTAATGTTGGTAACTTGGCTTTTAGTTGTTTATTGTCATCATTAGAAATGGATACATTTCTGAAGGCCTCAATCAAACTTTGATTTGTAGCCTCTAAATTATTTGGTAGATTATCTAAAGCAGCATATAATTCATTTATGTGAGAATCTATTTCAAAAATATTCTGTTCTTGTTCACACAAAAGTGCTGTATATCTCTCTTCACCAACATTTAACGCATCAGTTTCTGTAACAATTTCCTCATCTATAATTATTATTTCCTGTTTAATTCTATTTAAACCACCCAAAATAGTATCATAATCCCTTTTATTTGGATTTTCTTTGCTATTAAAGGTAGTTAAAAGCCTGGTAATGACTCCCTTCCTTGCTGATCTCTTCCTTTTTAATGATTTAATCGTTGCCTCAATTGCTTCACATTCAGCCATACTTTATTTATTTTATTTTTCCAAAATTAAGTCCCCAAAATCCTAAAACCCTTTCAACTCTATAAATAAGCTTTATTTTGGTTAAATAGGCTAGGCTTCTGATTACCCTTATTCTAGAATTTTACCACATTTATGACCAAATGATAAGTTTTGAAGCATTTGAATTATTTCTTATTTTTATTTTTAGTTAGGCTTCGTAATTTATTATTATTTATATGTAGTATTTGAAAAAGCCAAACATGGAATAAATTCTGTTCAGATGTCAAAATGTTTGATAAGGCGTAATTTTATTATTTTTTTATTTTAATTTATTTTATTTTATTTTATGTTAAGGTTTTCACAGCAAATAACCCTTCCCCACACGGGCCACCATTTATATATGGAAAAAATAGGTCCTGCTCCAACCAGATTAGCCTAAACACAACCTAGGCTACGTTGGAGATGGAAGACCTAGGCCAAAGATGAACTAGCCTAACTATTGTCCATAAACAGGACTTCCATACACTTTTGTTAAACAATTACAGCTGAAATGTCAGCTTATTTAACCTAAATTTAATAACCGAAGGGAAATTTATGAACTTCTTACCTTGAAACTGTTATAAATTTTATCTCTTGACACCACTAAAACATTTTTATTCCGGCTTTTTCCGTCGCTGTTGTTATGCTTAATCAGCTTATGCTTATTCAGCTTCTCGCCCTCTTATTCTGCTTATCCCGATCTTTTTCTTCTTCTTCTTAAAACCGTGTTGCTATTTCTAGCCATGGGATCTTTTTTCTTTTCATCCCATATTTGTTTTTTCGTTGGTGTTTTTAATTTTTCTCAGCAAGAGTTCATGTTCTCCTTCTGAGTTATTTTTTATTATTATTATTTTTTAATGTCAATATGGCTTATCCAAGATTAGGTGGGTCTTCCATTTCGGTACTCCCAAATTTTCCATAATAAAGTTATTCAATTCACTTCAATTCAAATACTGCACATATTTACACTAATTTCTTTTTATAAAAGTCTACAGTCGGAATAAGGGAATGTCGGAATACCGTGGGGTCGGATTACCGAAAACTATTTACAAAAATTTTCTAAGCATTACTAATGATGTTTTTAATTTCTACAAATGTTGATAAGAAAAACGTCATTAATATTGGCTTTAAAAAGATAAGAAGGAATAAAAAGACGAAATCCCGACAAATAACCATCACATTATCTGCTCTTTATGTGTGTATAAAAGAAAATATTTGTATACAATGCCCTCCACTTTCTACCGAAAATTGAGTTCCTCCCTTCTATTTGACCAGTAATAAAGCATAATGAGTGTGACAAAAGGAAATAATGTGGTTCATTACACTTTCTTTTCAAAGTTATAGATAAAAGAGTCAATTTGGTGTTACTTTAAGCGAAAAAATGTTGAAGGCCACATTGTAGGAATAAAAAAAAGCACAGATACGCACGCACGCAGCGTGCTGCGTCCGTGCGTGCGTATCTGTGCGAGCACACACACACACACACACACACACACATATATATATATATATATGTGTATATATTAGTGGTAGACCGGATGTCAGTTTTTCAACATCTGCGGATGTGGATGCGGATCTTTAATTTCAATATCCACGGATGCGGATATTTAGTTAATCTATCAATATAATATAGAATTATGAATATATGACACAATTTTTCGAATTTCGTGATATTACTATTATGGCAGGCACTGCATAAGAATTAAAATTAATATTAATATTTTCATTATGATAAAAATAATAACTTTCTCAAGCGTTTCAGCCACAGAAAATTCAATGAAACAAGTTTCATTCAATTTTCTGTGTTACCAGGTATTTATATTTTGAGGGTTATGTATTTGTTTGTTCATTAATAATTAATACTTTACATGAAATGTGTATGACTGAGCATTATAAGCTACTTTATAAGCTAATTTAATTATAAGCTAATTTAATTTATAAGCTAATTGTAATTATAAGCTAATTTAATTTATTAGCGGTAATATCCGCGTAACATCCGCAGTCAGAATTGCGGATACGGATGTTAAAAATGATCCGGATGCGGATATCCGGTCCACCACTAACGAAATTGTGTATAACTTTTGCACAGATGGCACGGGATATGCCCTGAAGAGCATTAGTGATTCGATCTCTTGATCATCCAAGTATTGTGGCCGCGTGGCATAAACTTTGTCCTTGATGAAACCCCACCCCAAGAAAAAAAATAACACGAGTGCTTTTTTTGTGTGGCGCTGGTTTGCTCCCAACCACTGGCATCGGATGGAGTTGAGTTGGCTGCTTACTTTGTTTCTGTTCTGTTTCAGGTGACCTTTGGGGCACAGTCACCCTATGTACTGGGGAAATGTGCTTCTTGGATGTTGTTTTTTATGTAATGTCAAACGCGCTTAATCTCGGTTTGGTCTACCAGTTTTTGAACAGCAATTGGACATATTTACATAGGTTGAAATGTTTTCACGCCTGTTACCATGTTTATGGAGGAAGACTATTTGTGTTCTTATCTCATAAATCGTAGCCAGAGGGTATAAAAGTCGGAGAATTCGAGTTCAGGAATACGAGAGTAACTAAGGTCGTTGTGTACATATACGCAGCATCCACCTTTGGAGTGAAACTGAGTATAAAGTAGGAGCGTACAGAAAAGGGGCTGCTCTCAGTCGCCCCAGACACCTGAGTTTCAGTGAGAAAGAAAGAAAAGTTGAGGTTAAGAGGAGGAGAGGTGGTGTTCAACAGATTGAAAATTTGAGAGGAAAGTCTACGAATGTTGCAAAAGTTTGTGAAAAGTGAGTAAGGCATAGGCCCAGAACATCTCGAATGGGCAGTAGCAGATCCAGCCCCGCTGCCCGGGTCTGCGTTTCCAGTATCAGCAGCAGGTAAGCCAAACGTGGGGACCTCTATGGTCCCTTTCCCAGGGGACTCCGAGGTGTCTGAGGTCGATTCCATTTTCTTTTGTTTTTTAAATTTTGAAAAAATTGTGTAGTTTGTAAGATGTATGTATCCGTAATGAGGCATAGTGAGATAAATGTGTGTTTAGGAGCATGCTGGACGGCTCACAGGGTAGATGAAACAGAAAAGGATCAGCTATGGAGGACAGTGACGAAAAAACGGGATTTCCAGCACTCCCTGTCTCCTGACTAAAGTTCCCTTCGGAGTACTTCCTTTGTCGATTTGTATATATTGTCTTTTCCATTGAACCCGATCTTTTTAAAATACCTTTTACCCTTAATCATCACTCATGAATCTTTTGCTCCTTTCGCTTATCTCTTTCATCTGCGCTCTACAGATAGTATATTTCGTTGTATGCTTCCTTCATTGTTTGAAGATATGTTTAATACACGAAATTCCTTGGGATCGGGTTTCATATATATAGAGGGTGATCAAAAAGTCGATGTGCACCTATATTACACTGAGAGACAAAAGTGCATACATACAAGAAGTTAGATATTTTAATAAAAAAATATATGATGTCGTGCAATATTACAGTAAAACAAATTGTACGGTATCGTATAATTTTTTATTAAAATATCTAACTTCTTGCATGTATGCACTTTTGTCTCTCAGAGTAATATAGGTGCACATCGACTTTTTGATCACCCTGTATAACACCAAAGATATATGCAACACGAGAAAAACAGGAAACTGATAATGATTAATGAATTGGTCATTTATAGATATTAATTTGGAATAAGCTGTTGTGTTAATCATTTAATAAATAGCCATTCAAAAGATTTTGGTTCCGGTTTGAAAAGTATATAAAGGGATGAACATTAAGGGTCCTTTAGAAGTGGTTTAAATTCAGTGAGTGACAGTATCCACAAGCGTCTCCCATAAAGTAAATATCAACCTCAATTGTAGTTACCTCTCTGTAACGTATATATATATAGGTATACAGATATATATATGTATATAGATATACATCTACCATTGGTAACCTTTGGTTAGCTTCCGCCCGAATTGTTCATTCTGACGAAGGTCAAGTTTTTCACTCCACCTTAGACCTACAGTTTAACGCGGAATTCGAACCACGCCCAACCAGCAGCCCCAACGTCTTAACCACTAAGCCACCCAGGGTACCCATTTATCTACCAACCACTTTCTTTATTTTGTGGAAGGATGAACAGCTGGGTTTTTCTGCGCGCCGGCTGCCGTGACCGGTCTCGAACCCAGGGCCGATGGATTCGTAGTCAGCGACGCTAACCACTACACCACCGAGGCACATTAATTAATGCGTATTAATCTCCTCCTGTAATAGGTTTTGTCACGAATGGTAACTTAAAGTTACGTACCGTACAAAAATGAAAAAGTTCACACGAGAAAATTACGAATCCATCCGATCAACCATTTAGCCACCTTAGCCCAGAATTTGTCAAATACCGTAATAATAATAATAATAATAATAATAATATAATTATTATTATTATTATTATTTTATTATTATTATTTTATTATTATTATTATTTTATTATTATTATTATTATTATTATTCAGGAGGGCGAGAAACTCTCACATGGGTCACGCCAGTTTATGCATCCCATTGCGCTAATTCCTGAAATATTATTATCATCATCATATGGGGATTCGAACCACCGACCGCGGTGCCTTCACTTCGCTTGTAAAGAAAAGATGTTATTACCCACTAAGCTACAGTCACTGTCGTCAAATACTTACCGTAAGCTGTGACCGATGACGTGGTTAAAGTCATTCTGTCACTTTGATTACTCTGAAAACGATTGTATTAATTTAGAATAATTTTAAATACATTTAACGAAGCAAAGTTTATTTGAGGACCTCGGGTTAAATTCCTCATTAGCTTTTGAACTATTTTTATAATATTTATAAAATACTTTTTTCTAATTTTATTCTTTTCAGATTTTAACGTATCAAAAAATAGATATTTTATTGAGGGAAGATGAAGGTCAGCCACTGTTAAATTAAACTAAGGTTAATAATTAATAATTAATTTGTGATCCAAGTAATCTTACGTAAAAATCATGATTCACCAAAGTCGAAATTTTGAGGCCAAATGTTGCATTCTTGAAATGAATATGTAGCGCTGAGTTTTATTTCCAGCAAACTTTGATCCCAACTTCACTTTAGTTTGATAACGTCACCCTTCAAATATTGAGATATTTCATAAATGTTCTCCAATAATCATAAATAACTAAAGAAACATTTTTTTGGTTGGGTATATTTAAAAATTAATTATTAATGTAACTTTAGTAATAAATGTTATATAAAAGAGAGAAAAATATTAGTTTTAAATGACAATTTAGTGATCACACCGATAAGGCCTACGTTCAAAAATATATTCAATGTCTAATTATATTTAGTTACCATATATCTTCATCAATCAGATGGCGAATGTAATGAATTTGCGTGGTAAATCTATGAACATGGTTGTGTTCATATCTTATGATATGATTACTTTAAATTTTTCATTTTTTATAAATAGGTAAATTGAAAATAGACTTTTACAAATAAATGCACAAATTATTTGAACTATAAAAGATATTATATTCATTAAATAATTTAAGTTGTGTTCATATAATTTCATTTAAATCAAACTCAAATTTTTATTCAATTTTTAAACAGATCAGCTTGAGAAAAGCCTTTATTTTCGACCATTGAAAATGAATCGTCTGTTTGTGTTCTTCGTCTTCACAACTCTTCTGAGCGTCTCGACGGCCTGTGAGTGAATGCTGACTTCTAAGTTTTAAAATTGACTTTGCATCCAAATTAGTTATGTACAACTCCTGCTTAAGAATTCCCCTTTTTTTTATTGGGGTTGGGAAGCGTAGCAACTCTGACAAAACGTACTACGTGTAATTTTATTTTAAGCAACTTTGCAGCGTAACAGTCCCATAATTGTTTCGTCAGTATCTTTGATGTAACTTTTGCATGTGTAACTTTTCAGTAACAAATATGGACTTTCAATAGACAATTTTTTTGAAGGAAAACAAAACATGGAAACCGGTAAATAATAAATTTATTCATAATGCACAACATAAACAATACTTAAAAATATATAAAAATAATAATTAAAACCAAAATTATATTGCAAACCAAAATTTATTGGACATATAAATACTGTACACACATTTCTGAATAATAAATTTTATACGTATATATATATATATATATATATATAATATATATATATATATATATATATATATATATATATCCATAAGCAAGGAACTACAGGGAAAAGGAAACTGAAACACGAAGTCCGAGCGCTTTCGTGATATATTCACATCTTCAGGGACAAGGGAGCGATCTCTCCCTTATCCCTGAAGATGTGAATATATCACGAAAGCGCTCGGTCTTCTTGTTTTATTTTCCTTTTCGCTGTGGTTCCTTGCTTATTAAAAAGATCACGTGCTGTTTGTGAATTGTTTGCATATATATATATACTGTATATATATATATATATATGTGTGTGTGTGTGTTTGTGTGTGTGTATATATATATATATAAATTTGTCTTTTATTTTAAAAATAACACTGAAAATTAAAACATGTAAATACACACTTTTTCCATACATCTGAAGCATCTTCAATGCTTTATCTTCATATGCTGACCAGTTTAAATATCTAGCATGTTAGATATACTTTGGATCTTTTTAATTAGAAAGGAAATATATTTTATGAAAAAGCTATTAAATATATTGAAAATATTTAAATGACTAAATTAAACAATAGACCCGCAAACGTCTTCAAACGTAAATAAAGGAACTCTGAATACTTTTAGGCATATTACTTCAGACTCAAATTTGTCCGTAACCAAACTTAAAACTGTTTCATATAACATTGAGAATCGTCTGTGATATCAGACAACTATTTATAATGTTGACCGTAATCAACCGTACTTTAAATTACTGTTTAAAGACTACTCATCTATTCACCATTTCATTTAAATTTTGAACTAATGTTAGGGAGTCCAGCGCGCATACGTAGGCAGGCTAAATCTCAAAGAAATGTATATAGGTGTTCTTATTTTATAATGATATGACATAACATGACATGAATTACATGACATGACATGACATGAATATTCAGAAATAATTTTGCAGTTACTTTATATAAATTATAAAATCTCAGTTTTATAATGTTATCTAAATTACGCAAGTTGAATCTATATACTTTTTACTAATAAAAATGTTTCGCCTAAGTTACGCCGTTAAGAGGAAGAAAAACCAACTAAAAAAGGTTACGGAAAATTTTTAATTATGTTGAGCCTGAAAAGCATACGCTAAATTTGCACATTGACTTCACTGTTATATAAAAATATTTTTAAATGTGCAGTTGATGCACAGTTTATATGTGAACATTTTTAGGAATGTAAACAACATTTCATTTTGTCACCCATCTCTGAAGGAAACGGGTCGTGAATCAGTTGGGTGTTCCATTTTAACACATAATTAAATTGTAGGTTTCTGGCAAAAACTGAATAAGAACAAAAAAGTTTCGAAATTATTATTCTCGATTAAAGTCAATGGGAAGATCAATTATTTATATTAATTAAAATTACGAGAATGAAGTATACGTTCAGAGTAATTTTGAAGTATAAATATGTCTTTGTTTACAGTTCCGTTCTTTTGTTGGTTCTGGAGGTTTCTTGGACTGCCTTGTGGCTGCTGGGAGTTTGCGGGTTTCTTAAAGACCTGCAGAAGAACTATGTCAACAGCGAATGCAACAGCAATCAGTAAGGCATTCTTTACACCTTCGTTTCTTCTTTGTTAAAGTATTTTGTTTTCATTTTAAAAGAGAGAAAATAAAATAGTAATGGAACATACGAGTATTACCATGTTCTCGATTGTGAAACACGAAACATCTCTCTGGGGAATTAAAAATACAATTAAAAAACTTCGTCAGTGTATCAGTGTATTCAACTGCCAGAAGATTAGTGCTCTGTGTGAGAAAAATATAAAGAAAAGTTATTTAAAGGTCCATCGCATAAACAGTTGTCATTTCTTGAATTGTCTAATTCACCGGAATCATATAATTACTGTAAAAAGAAAAAGGTTATTTACAGAGCTGAAATTACATTCTATAAATAATATTTCCGAGAAATGTCCCATTTTCCAGTTCATAGTAATTCCCACCTGAGGTAATTAATACGTTTTCAATTTTAAAAAGAATTTGAAAAAATTAATTTCTTGTTTAATATTCAGTTGTTTTAATGTGGTTATAGATTAGAAGCAGTCGGTATGCACTCAAAAAATATAATGAAATACCCATACAAACATATTACTCATCTGTATGCTTTAATATGCATATTTTCTTATGCATTATATACCATTTTCCGTATATGGATATTACATGCATTAATAATGTACTTGGAAGTAGGGATTGTGAAGAATACCTTTGTACTTAATGTGTTTGTCCTTAAAATATTAAAAACAGTTTGAGTGAGTTCTTGTTTATGTTGCAGTTGACTGCGCCCGTGACATGTGCATCGGTACTTAATTAATGGAAGATGCAACAATGCAGAGCGGCTCTTCGACCACGGAATCACCTTTCCATATTTTGAGTGTCTTCAATCACTATTCTAAATTGAAAACGCACCAAAATTTGACTTATGATATAATAAAGAACGATGTTAGCTCATAATAAATTGTTTTAATCAGAATGTTAATAATAAATACGTTTCATTCAGTAATTTTGTTTCATTTTTAAATTCCTTATATATTTGGTTAACTTTAATTAACTGCTCTATCTCTGTCTGTCTCTTTGTTTATCTGTCCTCACTCCTCCCACTCCTCTATTATATATATATATATATATATATATATATATATATATATATATATACACACACACTAAATAATTCTCAATCAGTATGAGTTGATAATGACAACCAACTTTCAAAAAACCTAGTAATTATAAGAGAAGATTCTAGACACCAATCGATCAGATTGATGGCTGAAAGAACTGAACTACTAGGAAAGACTACCTAAGTAAATCTGTACTCCCTGGAGAGAAGAAAGAGGTACATCATAATTTACATATGGAAAATGATCGAAAAACTGGTACTAAACATCAAACTAAACCCAATAACCATCTAAACAACGCTGGAAAATAAAAAAGGCAAAATGTGTAGTGTTCCCAAATTATAGGCCTAATAAGGGATCTCTTCAACACTGGAAAATAGCATGGTTGTTAGGGGCCAAGACTTTTTATCCAGCTTTCAAAGGACCTTAGAAACATTACAGGCGTCAAAGATGAAGTCTTCAAAAGAAGACTAGATGTCTGGCTCAGGACTGTACCAGATGAGCCGGGTGTACCTAGTCATGTGCGGGGGAGAGTGCAAGAAAGCAACTCGTTTCTCAACCAAGCCAGGCCTAGAGGCGGGGCCTCCAGCTTCACCTTCGTGTGAAGAGAGACCAACACACGGAACATCAACGAGGTTAACGAGGTATATATAAATAATTCTTAAAAGTGTAACCTAAGTTTCTATCTCTGACTGTGTCATGCGTTTAACAGACAACATATTTCGCCCAATTACAAAACTTGTGTAACACACTTTATGATATTGAGCATCAGTACATTTAGTTTGAAATTGTTTGAAATGACAAAAAGGCAAATGCGTAATAGTTATTACAAATGTAATATACCGTATATACTGTAGAGTCAAAGCTCACGGATATGAAAATCACGGATTTAAGATTAAGTTGTATTTGAAAGTGTTGTTAGTGTCACGATAAAGAATTCTGATCACATATGGACCTTAGTTGATTTACATGACGTTTAAACAAAAGCAACAAGTTGATCTATGCAAGCAGAAGTAATGTCAAGAAGGCAGTTGGTTAAGAAACTTTCCGCTTATAATGATAACGATATTATGTTCATAAAAATTTATGGTTATGCGAGTTTATTATGCTTTAGAGACTTTCTTCCACCGAATTTAAAACTTGTAGAAGTTCAAGGGGAAGATGATCTCCCAGTTGACAGGATTGTTAAACAGATAAGACATGAATCAGCAGAAATACTTAAAATTTAAAGTTAGGATCTCAATTCTTATAATCGTACTGATGCTGTAAATAATACGAGTGAAACTTTACTTGCATTTGTATCTAAGCTTGTATCAAGAAGAAAGACGACGAAGACTTCTCTCAGTCTTGCACAATCTATACAAAGCCACATTACACCAGGGGCGTACCCAGAAATTTGCCAAGGGAGGGCGAACATGGAACTAATCGTAGAAGTATAATTGAAATAGAGAAAAATAATTTTTAGGTACGTTCATGATGAGTTTATCGTTCAGTTAGAGATGATTAACTAGCTACTGCTAAGACACATTATCAATAAAAATATAAAAATTATATCATGAAAAATATAAAAATTAAGATAAAAATCTGATTAGTAACAATATTCAGTGCAAACCGCAATTAGAATGCTCAGATTTGTATTAAGATAAGAATAAAAAAGTGCTAATTTCGAGATTAAGCATTTCCTTGGACTATTCCCTTTGTAAAAAAAATTATTCTCAGGGTCGGATTAAGAGTTTTCGGGATCCTAAGCCATTTTAGATTTTTAGTAGTAAGGGAGGGAAGAGGTAGCGCCAAAGGCGCGGAAATTTTTTTACTTTCATTCTCATCCTGTTGTAACCTAGCAATTTTACTGGTATTAACAGTACTTTTGATCATCATGCTCTGTAGAACCAGTCAGTTTGGACATTTTTTCTTTTGAAAAATTTATAAAGGTCCATTATCTTTAGTCCTGTGACACCTGCAAATAGTACTCTACAAATTTACAAATAGAAATAGGAATTATTACTAACCAAAACATTAAAGTCCATTACAATGAAATAGAAAATCCAAACAAAATCCACACAAAATTTTGTGTGTGCGATACATTGTGAAAAATTGAAAATTAAATGAAAACTTTGAAACTAAATTTTAAAATGTGTAAAAAACTGAATACCAAATTTTAAAAATAACACTTAATGTTTCATTTCATTTATTAGTTACATGTTTGAGACCAAGCGGACTTCACACATGATCACACACACACACACACACACACACACACACACACACATACATTCATACACACAAAGTTTTAATCAATACATAAAATTATCAAAATTTAGAAAGTTCACAAACTATTTACGTACAGTATTTAAATGAATGTAAAAAAAAACCGATAAACTGCAATTGCCAGGTGCCATGAAAAATGACGCAATAATCATGAAACACAAAATCGCTAGAAAGCTAGCTAACATTTTTCGATTGGCGCACGTAATTAAATATGTAAAATATTTAATTGAATATGTAAATTAAATACGTAAAAATAATCAAAATAATAATTTATTAGCTAAAGGGGGGGGCGATCGCCCCTGTCACCGTCCCCTTCGGTACGCCTCTGCATTACACACAATCCAAACCAGACAACATTGGGTGTTACTGTAAAAGTGCATCATAAGTTTGATTCAAGTTGTTGATTCGATGCCTAAACATGGATACTCCGCATCTTATGATGAAGTACTTAGATTTAGAAATTCTGCTACTAAATTCTTAGGTGAGCAAGGTTTTTCGGCTATGGGTCTACAGATTAATAGCGGACCAAGAGGAATAGAGATTATGATTTGAATGTCTTTATTCCATATGGAACAAAGGAAACCCACTCAATGGCAATAGTTCACTCAGCAGGCATCTAAAAATGACCAACAGTTTGGACGACATACAATACCTAGCTTCAGTAAAGAAGAAGGACCTCAAGTTCAGTGAAATGTTGCCTATTGCATTTGCACAATACCAAGGACCAAAAGCCCCAGTGCCTCCAGAACTTAATACTCACATGGGTCAGACATTTGAGGATCTCAAGAAGACTGAGGAGAGTATGATAATATAAACCCACTCTAATAGACAGAGTTTATTTCCACAACAGTTTCGATGCCCACTGGCATCCTCTTCGGTTGGCTACAGAAAAACGAATGAACCAAAAACAAGAGGGAAAAACAGTCCAGGGACCATTAAGAAATTCGCACCTAGGTTAGATCCCGTTCACCCGACACCAGAAGGGCATTTTTTTTTTATTAAAGGGACCCACTTATAAGTACATTCGCACAAATTTAAAACTATCTTCTTCTTCAATACATACAGATTCTATTATTTTATTTTATTTTTACATAATTATTACATTTATTACATTCAATATTGCATTATTATTTATTACAGAAATTATAAATTTATTATTACATTGATAATTACATTGTTGTTTATTATACAGAAATTACAAACCGAAAAACGAATGAAAAGGCGAGGAGGAAACAATCCAGTGACCATTAAGAAATTCGCACCTAGGTTAGAGCCCGTTCCCCCGACACCAGAAGGATATTTTATTAAAGGGTCCCGCTTATAAGTACATTCGCACAAATTAGAACCATCTCCTTGTTCTATACATACAGATTCTATTATTTTGACATAATTACTGCATTTATTATTGCATTTACGTTTTTTAACATTTATTATTATTACCTTTACACTTTTATTACATTTATTTTATTACCTTTGTTATTACATTTATTGCATTTACATTTATTTCCACATTTATTACTTCCATTATTACATTTACATTTACGTTTATTATTCCATTTACATTTTACCGAAAAAACGAATGAACCAAAAGCGAGTAAGGAAACAATCCAGAGACCTTTAAGAAATTCACACTTAGGTTAGAACCCGTTCACTCGACACCGTAAGGGATTTTTTGACCAAGAATCTCATTAGAGGGTAATAAACGTAAATGTAAATGTAATAATGGAAGTAATAAATGTGGAAATAAATGTAAATGCAATAAATGTAATAACAAAGGTAATTAAATAAATTTAATAATAAGTGTAAAGGTAATAATAATAAATGTTTAAAAACATAAATGCAAAAATAAATGCAGTAATTATGTCAAAATAATAGAATCTGTATGTATAGAACAAGTAGATGGTTTTAATTTGTGCGAATGTACTTATAAGCGGAGCCCTTTAATACAGCGTTTCTTAAACTGGGGTGCTAACACCCACAGGGGGTCCTGAAATCGATTTTAGAGGGTGCTGGAAAAGGGCTTCTGTCATGTGCAGTATGGATACGTTTGGGCCGTTAACCAAACTCCTTCACAAACTCCTAATCTTTTCTATTTTATTAACAGATATTATTGTATGAGAATTTGAATATATATTTAATTACGAAAGATTTATTGCACGTTTACATTATCACCATTAATATTAAGAAGGAAGACGTTGACTCTGTGTCACAAGAAATTTACTTTTGTTTGCATGATTTTGACATCAAGATTAGGGGGTAAGTAATTCTCCTTGATTGTTATTCTTAACATTTCTTTTGGCCGCTTGATCTATTGTTATATTCAAGAACAAGTATTTTATTATATTGTTATATTCAAGAAAGTATTTAGGTTTGAATTTGTAAATATAATTCTTTGTGTGTCTTGTCTTAATATCGTTTTAAAATTTTCCTCGTTTATTTTTTACTCTAAATGTACTGCTTTTAAATGTATGTTCACTTTGCTTTAACTTGATATCTTTTTATTCAAAATATTATTGGTCAACTATAAATTGTACTCATATTCTTATTTGTTTTGTATTTGCCTGGTGCTTTTTGCTACTAACTTTTGCAAACTTTTTGCTACTAACCAGGTGAATGGGGTCCTGAACTGCCTAGACCTAACTACAGGGGTGCTGATGTCGAAAAAGGTTAAGAAACGCTGCTTTAATAAAATACCCTTCTGGTATCGGGGGAACGAGCTATAACCGAGGTGCGAATTTCATAATGGTCACTGGATTGTTTCCTCCTCGCTTTTCATTCGTTTTTGAGTTTATAATTTCTGTACAATAAACAACAATGTAATTATCAATGTAATAATAAATTTATAATTTCTGTAATAAATAATAATTCAGTATTAAATGTAATAAATGTAATAAACGTAAATGCAATAATAAATGCAGTAATTATGTCAAAATAATAGAATCTGTATGTATAGAAAAAGAAGATGGTTTTAATTTGTGCGAATGTACTTATAAGCGGGTCCCTTTGATAAAATACCCTTCTGTTGTCGGGGTAACGGGATCTAACCTAGGTGCAAATTTCTTAATGGTCTCTTGACTGTTTTTCCCTCTTGTTTTTGGTTCACTCGTTTTTCTGTAGCCACCCGAAGAGGATGCTAGTGGGCATCGAAACTGTTGTGGAAATAAACTCTGTCTATTAGAGTGGGTTTTTATTATCATCGTTTGACCTTCACATAGAAAAGTGAAGTTTTTTGCATTTACTGAGGAGAGTGTTTTTCAAAGATGGTAGACATAAATGCCACAGCGTCAAAGCTCGGAGTCAAAAGCTTACTACTTATACCAATGCATGCAGTAACTGGATATGATACTGTCTCCTACCCATATGGTAAAGGAAAAGTCTCAGCAATAAACCTGATGATGACCCATGAAACCCTTCAACTTGACTCCCTTGGTGACACAAATACAACTGATGATGTACTACAAGACACTGGCTGTCACTTATTCTCTCTATTATATGCATCGAAAATAACACTAAGCATGACTGAACTGAGATTTACAGTACATTGTTTACCACAAAGAGAAACAGATGCGCGAATTTGAAATTGCTACCACCGATTGACGACGCCCTAAACTTCTAAAGCATCATATGAAAAGAGCGCATTTATAAGTTAGACTTTGAAAGGATGCTGATAAACTACATTCACCGTCACTAAATGTTGAAGACTTTGGCTGGTCTTTCAAGGAAGGGATACCACAACCTGAAACCACAAATAGGCCAACAGCACCCCTAAGTCTGCTTAAAGTAATCGTTTGTAGTTGTGTTTCCAATAATCCTTGCAGTAGAAAGCAATGTAGCTGCAAGAGTGCGAGTCTTCCGTATACATCCTTTTGTAAGTGCGGTGCCGATGACACATGCAGGAATGAGTACACGACAGAGACAAATGAGAAGACAGGAAGTGATGTTGAAGAAAATGACACTGATGATGATTCATATGATAATAATAAATATAATGATGAATATATTTTATGTTAATATCATTTTCTGCATTTGGTTGTGGCGATTATTGTGATTTATTATTTCCCACTTCCCACTATATGTATTATAGATATAACCATATTATCTTCTTATAATATGTCCATGACAAAACAGTGTTATATTACATACATTACAAATATGTATCATAATATAATTCTCATACAGACATATCTTAGTGTGTTACAAATGTTAAATATTGAAAATTTCACTGTTTTCCTCCAGTTTTGATCATTTTTATGAAATTTTCAAGTTAAGCTTTCGTTTGTTGATTTTACTGATATTTTGAATTCATAACACTTGTTTTTTAGTAAAAATTAAAAAAAAAATCCTGTTTCTTTCTCTATATTGATGTCTTTCTAAGAAAATCAGAATATTACATTTAGGCGATGGCGGCCATTTTGAATTTCTACTAATAGAAAGTGTTCCCCAAAGTGACAAAGTGGCATCCACCCGTTTCTCTGTAAGGACAACATAATAAACATGAATAAGAAATAAATCGGTTGATCTACGACATTGCAAGATTCCATATATGTTCTACTGGACTAAAAATGTTTTGATTCTCCTTAAGAAATTGATCAAATCGAGTAGCATAAAAGGGTTTAAGAAACAGTCGTTGTATTGGAAAAGGAAATATACTCCTAATTTAATTGACAATATTTCTCGGCCAAACGTTTTTTCTAAAATCTGTGACTGTCTTATCATTATCATATCATTTTGACATATAAGAATGATTAAAAATGTATATTTTGATGAAATAATTAATCATATAAAACTTTAAGTATCATCTTAAACCAATTTAACTCAAATTTAGCTCACTTTTCGGACCTTTGAAGAAATACTATGTCGGTACGTCATTTTCACGCATGACGAGATCAAGCAAAACATGTATCATTGTTCCTTGTTCGACTGCGGTTCAATAAGCAGGCTGCGGATTTCTGATCAGCTGGCATTGAAAAGGTAGTTTGCAGGTGGGAAAAATGTTTCAGATGTGTTGCAAATTATATAGAAAAGTAGTGCAATCTTGGAACTATGAACGCAATTACATAACTTGAGTAACTTGTAATGGAAATAATGTTCTTTCACATTTACAGCTGTTGTAAAATTATTTTGCAAGATTCTTCATACTGTAATTCTCTTTTTAATGTTATTTCAAATTCTAGTCACATTCGCGCTAAATATAACTTGTAGGCTTTATAAATGCGATATATATATATATATATATATATATATATATATATATATATATATATATATATATATAAATATATATAAAATTTAGGGTGCCACATAAAACTAATTTTTTGATTTTTAGGACGGCCCTTTGTGGGATTGTTAGGTTGGGTGAAAAAGCCCTGAATATGAAATTTTAGCCAAATTGAAGGATATTTAGGGGTTCCGCATCGACCATCTCTGGCGTACCACGTGTCAGAAGTAATGAGTTTCTCCAAGAAATTGCTCCAGCTCCAAGGGGTAAAGTAACATGTACAATGTCAATATAAATGCTATCATATACCATGGCGTAGAGGACAGTCACAGCTATATTTCCATAGCATTAAGTTTATTCCATCTCCAATATTTTTTTTATATTAATATTTTTGTCGCGGTTCAAAAGTTTTTTTCAAAGTTTCACCTTAATACGTTTATGCTTTGTAATCCAAACCACACCAACCGGCAACCAGCTTATAACAACACAATACGCAACTAGCAAACAGTGCAAACACCTTAACAATATTGTTCAACATTATTTCATAATTAATTGGAATAAACTTGTCTCACCATGCCTGGGTAGCAGGATACTATTATCTGTGTGTAATGTTATTAATAATACAAAATCATTAAATCAATTTCAATTTTATTGCAACAAAACAACTTAATATTATTAAAATAAAAAACATTTTATTCCATATTAATCATAGTAATATACTGAGCCTACTGGCCATATAAATCAAAATAATAACTAAGAAATAAAGTATATACGATTATACATTGTTATACAGGATTAATAGGAGTAACACCCTATAAAAATGAAGCAAATTCAAATATACCATAAAGTACTCCCAAACCCGTTAAGGATTTCCGCTGCGGGCGCTCGGGTGCTCTTTGCGGTGCTTCTCAACGACTTGCATCAAGTACTGCCGTTGCTCCTCGTCCTTTTTGAGTGCGAGATTGTAGTTCTGCATCAGCGCGACCCCTTGCTCCGCCCGGACATTGACAACGCTCAACGTAGAGACACGGCGTTTCCCCGCCAGGTTGGACGCATTGTTCGACCAGGTAGCCGGCTCCAACTCTAGGAAAGAAGTATTGATCGCGAGCCGCTCGAAAAGAAGCGTGCTGGATGTCGTGCAAAAGTCTGCGACTGTCTTTCGCTCGAGCTCCTCCGGGCAGACGTCCAGGGCAATGCGCTTGGGTGGCTCCTCGGTGCCCTCGACATCTTTGATGGCCGTCGCAATTCGACTCTTCTCCTCCAGCGGAGTGTCGTCATCGAAGAGAGCGAGGGCGGCCAGGTGTTCACTCAGGTACCAGAGATGTCGTCGAAACACAGGGGAGGTAGCCTTGGACACTCCTTGTCCACCTTGTCGTAGTCAACCAGCGCCTTGAGCATCGCCAGGTCAGTTCGAGGGGCAGCGGCGGGAAGGGGCGCCGTAAACCAGGCCGGAATGTAAACCAGCAGCGCAAAGTTTACGAAGCGCAGGATGCCCCGGGCCTCGCGAGCCTTAATGGGGAGCTGCTGCCGGAAGAGGTGGAGCTTGATGGCGTATATCACTTTAGCCATCCACCGGGCGCGGTGGAGTGCGCCCGGTCGCATGAAGCGCACACCTCGCTGGGGGACGCCTCCAAGCGCTACGATCGCCAGCTCCAGGAGCTCTCAGTAGTCGTCCCGCGGCTGGCCCTTGGTGATGTGACCCTTGAAAGGCGCGATCAGATCGTCTCGCGCCTTCAGCAGCGGCTTAGTAAGGTCTTCCTTGGAGATGGCGCTGAATTGGTTGGTGCAGACTGATTGCCAGCGCTCCTTCAGTCGCGAGAACAGTTTAATGTCAGGACCAGAGGAGGGGCCCATGCACTCGATGAAGGCTTTCTCTGCCACCAATTCTAGCATGTGGTGCCGACAGGCCAGGTTCAGCAGCTGGCGGTGAAGGCCCTGCTCGATGAAGACGCAAGCGCCCGAAACGACGCCCGTGTTGGCAGCTCTCGTGTCAAAGGAGAGCCCGACGACACGATCAGCGATTCCCCAGTCATCCAACGAGTTCAGCACAGCATCTGCTTGGGCGCGACCAGTTCCAGCAGGCAGCTTCGGCACGGAGAGAAGTTTGTCGACGCCGTCGCCGGACACGACTATGGCGAGGCGATCGACCTTCTTGCCGCTGAAGTCGGAGACCATCTTCCCGTCCCAGTGAACGATGAGCGGGACACTGGGATCGAACGTCATCTTCACTTCTTTGGCGATTTCCCCTCGATGACGCAATCGCCAACGCCGAATCGTCTCGTGACTGAGAGCCAGTTCATCTGTGTCTTGAATATCCAGACTGGAAGCAGCTGCTTTCATGAGTTGAACGGCTCCACGGTTGCTTGTTTTGGGCCGGTCCAGTGCCGACGCTAGGTCTTGAGTCATAATGTTCTTTTTGCGACGGCGCTTTGTGGGTGGATTGGTTTCCTCTTCTGTCGAGCAATTAGGCGACGACGACGAGTTTGATGATGTAAGGGTTGCTGTTGCCAGTGATTGCTCTGATTGCTTTTGGCGTTGCCTTTCTTTGGCAGCTTCACGCGCGGATGCACGTTGCTCAATTCCAGTGAGGATTTTGTCCACCCCGGACATGACACCACGGCGACCCTTTTCGCGTTGAGCAAGAAGGAAGTCGCGATCCTCCTGGATGGTGATGACGGAGAGGGTGTTGTCGAGAGCCACGTCAAAAATGTCATCGAGTCCCTCGGTGAAGGCCGCCCTGGCTGCCTCACCTGTGGCGCCGGACCGCTTCCGGCTGCGCTGCAGTGCCTGCCAATTGTCGTAAAGTCTAAGCAGTTTTCGCGCGGCGCTTTTGGAGGTCATGGTCGGGATTCTGGCCATAGCCCAGAAAGTACATATTCACCTCGACGATCACATTACGCGCCGCCTCGGCTAGAAGTTGTTTTTGCACCTTATGAAACTGTATAAACCGGCGAAGCACTTCACCATTTGAAGGTAACCTGTTTCCCGTTAGGGGCTTGGGTTGGCGTGTCCGATTAGCCATATCTCGGTCTTGGATCTCAGTGAGCTTGCGGTAGCCATCACGAGATGATCACGCGTTGAATGCGTGAAGGAGACTGATTGACTGAAGACTGTGACAGTGTGACTCACCACACTAACCCGGCGTTGCGCTGTTGCCAGATCTCAATGCTGAAAAGTAGTGAAAATATATACAATGAGAAGCAAATATTAATTATAAATATTTAAATTTATGAAATGCATAAATTATAGCAATATATATGCAGGGTTGGCTGGTTTAACCCAAATGGCTTAAACCATTGGTTTAAACCATGGTTTAAACCATTTAAAAAAACATGTTTTTCTGGGGGTTTTGTTTTTTTAATAATTTCAATTTTTACAACACAAATTATTTAATTCATAAACTAATAGCTCTAAAACTAAAACTTATATTTATATTGATAAGACCTAAAAACCATCAGTTCAGGGTAGCCTAGTATGTACGGTAGTATATAATATAGCTACATTGCACTAGCAGGCCTATTTAATAGTGGCATTGCACATAAAAGGATTGAAGTTACCTGTATCAATTACATTATAAACGCATGTAGCTACAAATATAAATGTTGTTATTAGGTTTATTTTCATTTTTGTGAAGTTAGCACTTCTTACATCTAACATCTTCCAATTAAAAAATGAGACAGTCAGCAATTCTAATTTCTGAGTACCAGTACCTAATTGAGTTATCTGAGTTAAGTTTTTTTTTTTTAAAAACCATTGGTTTTTGGTTTTTTTTTAAAACCATGGTTTTTTTCAACCCTATATATGTAATAGTGCCATGGTTACAGGTTTCCCAGATAAATCCATTATTTCGAACACACGGTACAACAGAAACGGTCGATGCGGAACCTCTAAATGTACTTCGATCTGGCTCAAACTTCATATTTAGGGTTTTCTCATCCAACCAAACAATGTGACTAAGGGCCATTCGAAATTTCCAAATTCTAAAAACTGCCCCTATAGAGTGTGGCACCCTAAATTATATATGTTGTATTCTTCTGTGTTGTGTTCCGTATAACAGATCGTACTCTTGATGATGATAACCTGAAGAAGTCGTCGCTATATCTTACTTCCTCAGGTGTGTGCAGTAGAGTGCGATAATTAAGGGCTCGTTAGGGACAAGGAAACTCGTCGGCAGATATTCTGCTTTACTTGAATATATAGTTCTTTCAATGTTGAAATCAATTTAAGCAAGCACTGAGTCGTTTGTGAGACTTTGAATTTATAAGGTCCTTAATTCTCGTTTTATAGACTAAGTTTGTCTGAGTCGACAGACACGAACTTCTTACCACCGTCTAATTAAGCCCAAAACCTCTTAATACCGTCTGAGTCCGGCGCGGATTACTTTCTCTGCTTTAATTCGGGGACTAGTGGCTAACTCGGCTTATTCGAATCTGTCTTCTTCACAACGCTATACAGATTGGGCCTTCCTGCCTGAATCCGGAGATTCCGTATATAACCGCCGCTTGCTGAAATCTGAATCTCAGGGCGCACGAGGTGACTGCGTCACTAGCGCGAGACTTCCGTTTGGTAGAAGGAACGGAAGTCCCGCTGCGTCACCAGCACGTGATTTCCGTTTGGAAGGAAGTACTGAATGAATAATAAAATGCTCGAAATAATTTAAACCTTTTGTATTGCCAGGGAGCGTCTCTACATTGTTATCGGAGTCTCCTTTTTCTCGAACGTCTTACATATAATGAAATATAGTATAACATACATATATATATATATATATATGTATACATATGATTAGTTATATATATGATTAGTTATGACGAGATCAAGCAAAACATGTATTATTGTTCCTTGTTCGACTGCTGTTCAATAAGCAGGCTGCGGATTTCTGATCAGCTGGCATTGAAAAGGTAGTTTGTAGGTGGGAAAAATGTTTCAGATGTGTTGCAAATTATATAGAAAAGTAGTGCAATCTTGGAACTATGAACGCAATTAAGTAACTTGAGTAACTTGTAATGGAAATAATGTTCTTTCACATTTACAGCTGTTGTAAAATTATTTTGCAAGATTCTTCATACTGTAATTCTCTTTTTAATGTTATTTCAAATTCTAGTCATATTCGCGCTAAAAATAATTTGTTGGCCTTATAAATGCTATATATATATATATATATATATATATATATCGTAAAGAACGACGCTTGTATAGGAGATATTCCGCGCAAGACGAGAAAGAGAAAACAACAAATGAAAAAATGAAGTACCACCTGGGAATCGAACCCGGGATATATATATATATATATATATATATATATATGTTGTATTCTTCTGTGTTGTGTTCCGTATAACAGATCGTACTCTTGATGATGATGACCTGAAGAAGTCGTCGCTATATCTTACTATATCTTACTTTGGCTGGTCTTTCAAGGAAGGGATACCACAACCTGAAACCACAAATAGGCCAACAGCACCCCTAAGTGCCCTTGATGATGATGACCTGATGATGATGACCTAAAGAAGTCGTCACTATATCTTACTATATCTTACTTTGGCTGGTCTTTCAAGGAAGGGATACCACAACCTGAAACCACAAATAGGCCAATAGCACCCCTAAGTCTGCTTAAAGTAATCGTTTGTAGTTGTGTTTCCAATAAGCCTTGCAGTAGAAAGCAATGTAGCTGCAAGAGTGCGAGTCTTCCGTATACATCCTTTTGTAAGTGCGGTGCCGATGACACATGCAGGAATGAGTACACGACAGAGACAAATGAGAAGACAGGAAGTGATGTTGAAGAAAATGACACTAATGATGACTCATATGATAATAATAAATATAATGATGAATATATTTTATGTTTATATCATTTTCTGCATTTGGTTGTGGCGATTATTGTGATTTATTGTTTCCCACTTCCCACTATATGTATTATAGATATAACCATATAATCTTCTTATAATATGTCCATGACAAAACAGTGTTACATTACATGCATTACAAATATGTGCAGCTCTTTCTCCCCCTTCCCTCCCCTATAACCTTGAACCATATAATCTATAATGTAAGCATGTAACATAAGCCAATCGACAGCTGACTGTTGTGAGTGACATTGTTTTTGCTGTTTGAAGCAGTGTTAAAAATACCACACACCTTCACACATGCCAAATATGCAGATGTGGTGTATGTCTACGGTTTTTGCGATGGAAGTGCAACAGCTGCTGTTGCAGAATACCGTCGACGGTTTCCGAACCGCAGAATTCCCGATCGAAGAGTGTTTACCAGGGTTTTCAACACATTGCGTGAGATTGGTACACTTCCCAGCGCTCATGTTTCATCTGAACGTGAAGGTCAACAAGATGTGGATGAAGTGGAAAACATTCTTCAGTTGGTAGAGCGTAGTCCTACTACTAGCTCAGGAAGAATTTCTACACCTTCTCGGTGTACCACACACAAGAGTATGGCGAACATTGCGTGAGGAAGGCTTGCATCCATATCATGTACAGCGTGTACAACACCTTCAACCAGGAGACGCTGCCATGCGACTGGAATTTTGTCATTGGGCAAATGCTAATCGCCGATTGCTTCGACTAATACTGTTCACCGATGAAGCTACTTTCACCCGTGACGGTATCAACAACACTCTTAACTCTCATCGGTGGTCAGACGAAAATCCAAATGCCACTGTGGAAACAAATTTTCAACGCCAAGACTATTGGAGGATGTTCCTTTGGCTACAAGCGCTGGTATGTACTTTCAGCATGACGGAGCTCCTCCACATTCTACCCGTCTGGTGATGCAATACCTAAATGAAATTTTCCATGGTCGATGGATCGGCCGCGGTGGTCCCATTCAATGGCCACCAAGGTCTCCAGACTTCTCTCCGTTAGATTATTGTTTGTGGGGGTGGATGAAAAGTCAAGTTTACAAAAGAAAGGTGGATACACGAGACGAATTGCTCGCGCGCATTTTGGATGCTGCTGCCCGCATAAAGGAACGTCAAGATGAACTCAGATGAACAACACGCGATCTTCACACACGAGTTGCAAAGTGCATTGAGGTTAACGGTTGGATTTTCGAAAACGTATTGTAAACTGTAACAAATTTGTCATTTCTGTATCTGATACCATTCAAAATGCCAATGTTTAAAAATTAAATGTTAGAAACAGTAATTGGTTTCTCTTTCTTGATTACCATTAACAATGCTTTTGTATTTGTAGATTCAAACAGCTCTATCTCCGTAACCATTCAGAATTAGACACATGTTCATTAGGGTGGATCGATTTTACATTTTTCTCGATTTCCATATTCTAATAGAGACAAACACTTGCGCATGCATGAGAAAATAGCCTCTGCAAAATCTTAGCTTAATAGATAATCATCTTCTGACCCCGGCAGAGCGATGAATATCATATTTTAGTAGTCAAAAACGTATTTTTAAACCCTAGCCTAGAGTCATAAAATTTTGCGTGTGTGTTATTTCATGCCTAAGCAACGATATAAATGCTATGGGAAATATATAAATGCATTATTTAAGACAAAGAGCCGATCTGAAAATATGTATATTATACATATTTTCAGATCGGCTCTTTGTCTTAAATAATGCATTTATATATTTCCCATAGCATTTATATCGTTGTTTAGGCATGAAATAACACACACGCAAAATTTTATGACTCTAGGCTAGGGTTTAAAAATACGTTTTTGACTACTAAAATATGATTTTCATCGCTCTGCCGGGGGCAGAAGATGATTACCTATTAAGCTAAGATTTTTGCAGAGGCTATTTTCTCATGCATGCGCAAGTTTTTGTCTCTATTAGAATATGGAAATCGAAAAAAATGTAAAATCGATCCACCCTAATGTTCATGTGAAATTTTTTTCTCACAATGACCGATACTATCACCTCCCGAAGTATTGACCTTTCCTCCTGAAATACCCTGAAATACGCCTCTTTTGAGGTTCAAGCCAACACATAAATAATACCGTTTAGATTTCTTGTTACTTCTGTATAGGGGAACAATTAAAAAGTTTTTGAAAAATAATATATTCGCGGTTGTAGATGGCCACTGTTCTTCTCCTGAAGTTACCAACAGTTGTGTTCCTCAGACTTCTGTCCTGTCACCCACTCTTTTCCTTTTATTTATTAATGATCTTTTAATTCATACTTCCTGTCCTATTCACTCCTATGCCGATGATTCCACTCTTCACTTCTCCACCTGCTTCCCAGAGCGTCCCCTCTCAATAATCACTCCATGAATCGCGTAGTACGGCTATGGAGTACCTGACCGCTGATCTTTCTGCTCTCTCCTACTGGGGCATACAAAAACTTGTGGCTTTCAGTGCCTCAAAAACGTAGTTCTTCTACCTGTCTACTCGTCACAATCTTCCACACGACCTTCAACAACACCCAATTCAATCCTTTCTCTTCTCTTAATATTCTTGGCGTTTCCTTTTCTCGTGATCTTCCCTGGAAACATCACATATACTTTCTTTCGAAAACAGCTTCCAAGAGGTTAGGTGTGTTGTACCGGCTTTGAAGTTTCTTCACCCCAACCCAGTTGCTGTCTCTGTACAGGGGTTTTGTCCGCACACGTATGGAGTATGCTTCTCATGTATGGGATGGCTTAACTCACACAGTCGTATTTGACCGGGTTGAATCAAAGGCTTTTCGTCTCGTCAATTCCCCGCCTCTTACTCACTGCCTTTAATCCCTCTCTGTTCACCGCAATGTTGCCTCACTCTCTCTTTACTATCGCTATTATAACGAACATTGCTCTTCTGAACTCTCTGACTGCATGCCTCCTCTTTTAAGGAAAGCACGCCGGACCAGACTTTCTACGCTTTCTTATTCCTTTTCTGTCCAACTCTCTAACACAAGGGTTAATCGGTATTTCTAGTCTTTCATTCACTCAACGCGTCAAATCTGAAACAATCTTCCTGAGTCCATCTTTCCCCATGTCTATGACCTTCAATCTTTCAAACGCAGAGTGTCTCGGCATCTCGAAAACCCCGGACCTTGATTTTGGCTCTCTTCTTCTTCTTATATTGGGGAGGTGAGCTTTTGCGGCCATTCGCCCTTTGTCCCTCCTTCCTGCATAAAAATATATACATATATATACCATTAAATTTTGCGTAGACCAAATTACTCAAATATATATATATATGATGCAAACCCACAAGGGTTTCACTTGTTTAATTGTGAAATTCATCCCCATACATACATATATATATATATATATATATAACTTGATTGAAGGGTTTGTTCTTGGGGAACCGCAACTTAGTGAGGAATAAGAGGACGAGAAGGTGATACATGTTTATTAATCAGACGTTTCGGAAATTTAATTGCCATCATCATTGCTAAAAAATAAAAATGAAAAATAAAAGTGAACAAATATAGTAAAAGATTTTATACAGTATATTACAGTCGTATGATAATAATTTAAAATTAAAATGATAATAATTTAAAATTTAAAAAAAACGAAAGAAAAAAATTACATAAAATGGAGAGCGGTAACATATATAAATAAATGTTATCAGGTGAAACGAATATTGAAAATAAAAACTCACCGGGTTATTGTACGAGGGGAGGTTTAATCTAATTGTATGAAGGTTGGGAATGGTTGGCTGTTGAAGTGGCCATGTTAGAAGTCGTAGAGTGGTGGAGCAATAATGGTTTAGAAGAATTATTTAGCTATGTTTAAGTTGAAGGCATAACTATAGTCTGGTTTTGTAATAAGGATGTATAGGGACTCGAGGATGCGAAGGTTGGTTGTTTGGTATGCTGAATTGATAATTTTGAAATTGTGGGGAGCAGTGGGTGATTGTGGATGTGGCATTGATCTCTTATTGCTGATTTCGATGGTTTATTTAAAGGTTGTAAGGTTCTAGTGGAAATGTCGCGATGTTCGTCTACTCTTGTTTGATACTGGCGAATGGTGCTGCCAATATAACTTGCTTTGCAGCGAGTACAGTTGAAACAGTAAACGGTGGAACAAGAGGCTGGTTTTTTTTTCTTTATGGTTGAGATACGATTTAATGCTATTATTATTGGTGAATACAAATTGAAGGTTAATTTGAGGGTAAAGAGGGGTGAGTAGGTGACGAAGTTCTGATTGTATTTTATAACCAATGTACTTGTAGTAGGGAAAAGAAAAGTGTTGTATATCTTTTTTAACAGTGGTGACTTTACGAGGGGGTTGATAAATGTTATTGTGAACATTTCTGGTTAGAGATTGTAGTAAATGTTTGGGAAAGAGTTCTTAATGCTGAAACTGTGACTCTAATATACTATTTCAGAAATGAAGCCTTATATATATATATATATATATATATATTAGGGTGATTCAAATATGGGGGTAAAAAATTTTTTTTTATATTTTAATGTGTTCAACCCTTTAAATGGTTCATTTCAGCATAAAAATAACTATTCTAAAATATTTTAGCAAATTTTTAATTTTTAAGGGTTGCTACCAGCAATTAAAAATTGACAGAACGACTCAAATTGTCAAATTTTTTCACACCACCCAGGAGGTACAGTACAAGGCGCATTGCTTTTTTTTAATGTGGAAAGCTCCCCCGTAGGTCCTACCATAACCACAAGCATGCATAATTAAACTAGCATGATATTTGAGACATTAGCTGTCCTTAGTTCATCAATGTTTCTTTTTTTCTATCAGGGTAAACAGCCCTGTAGTTTTTCACTACTTGTAGCAAGAATTGTTTTTGATCTTCGTCATGTGTTAGTATTTTATTATATTCATTCATTAATTTTACTCCTCTTTCCGCTATATCATTCACGACTTTCCACTGTTTGATAGATTTCTTAGCGGAGTTAAACTCTTCATCATTATGCCATTCTTTAGCATCTTTGAGTAAACATTTTGAACTAAATTCTGTTATTGTAAAGAATCTTTGAGTATTTGATGTGACAAAATTTTCTAATTTCTTCGTTAGAATAAGTGCAGTATCTAGAAAAGCCCGCTTTGCAGGAAGAGTTTCTTTTGTATTTTGCAAGGCCTTTACCATTTTGTTTTTTGTTTCAGTAGGCACTTCATCATCATAAAAGGCCAACGCTACCAGTTCTTCTGATAGGTACCAGAGGTGACCTAACAGTTTTTTAATAGCAACAAATGCAATTGTGTCATTTATTTGTTTGTAGACTACAAGATTCTGTAATAATTCCAGATCAAGATGAGGAGCGCAAGATGACACAGGAGCTGTAAACCATGCCTTTACATATAACCGAGTAGCAAATAGACAGATGTCTTTTAGTCCTTTTTTGTCTTTTACTGAAATTTTGAACTGAGATTTGAACAAAAAAATTTAATGAATATGTAATTTTGGCCATCCACCTAGCCCGATGAAGTCCCGCTGGATGTTTAAATTTGATTCCACCTTTTGGTTCTCCTCCCAAAAAAATAATTGTTAACTGCAATAGTTCTAGGTAATCGTCTCTTGGTTGGAATGTGTCTAGTTGATTTGCTGCAAATATAATTATGTCATCTTTCATGTCATGAATATTTTCATAGATATCTGGATCTGATAATACTGTTTCGTAGTCCTCCTTATTAATGCTTGACCATTTTTCTCTGAACTTCTTAAAAAGGACTATATCTGGGCCAGAAGATGGTGATAAAGACTGAAACAACAGCTTCCAGCATAATTTCAAATATGTGGTGTCGACATGCCAGCCACAATAAATCGTTGTCGAATTTTTGTTCTAGAAGAATAGCTGCAGCATTTCTAGGACCAGTATTGGCTGCCGTTGTATCGAAACACATGCATTTTATTTGTTCGCAGATGCCCCATTCAAGCGATGTCTGATTGTTGGCATTAAAACTAGAGACGCATTTCTGTCACTCAATTTTGCAACATCAACACTTCCTAATAATTTATCATCAAACAATTTTCTACGTTTGCCTACCTTACTTTTCCATGTTGAAGGTTGTGCAGCACAGAAACCAGATTCATCACTTTTACTCTCCTCTGATTCTGATTCTGATGATGTACTGGTGAGTATGACAGCCTCTTCATCAATGTTCCCTCTAATTTTTTTAGTCCGTGTGCGCAAGAAATTTTCGTTGTGCATACATTTAGATTCATTGTGAAAAACTGTGCAAACTTTTGTAAGCGCTATTATCTTCAAAATGAAATATATATAAATATTAAATACTTAATAAATATTATTTCCATAAGGTGATAGGTTGATCATTACGGTACTATTAAATGGATATTAAAAAACTGTTTACAATATTATATATTCTTAAAAAAGAAAACATTTTATCCATTCTAAAAATATGAATAAAATAAAAAATAGTAAAATAAAATTCAACAAAATAAAGAAATAAAATAAAAATAACATTAATTGAAAATGACTATTTTAGTTATTATTTCTCAAAACAATTTTTAGCATTTAGCAATTTAAAATATCAAGATTAATACATGATTTTATCCATTCACAAAATAGGAATAAAATAAAAAATAATTTTATTTTTTATGAATTATGAGATAATTACTATTCGTTTTTGGGCAAAAATAAGAAAGAGAAGGTTTATATTCAATGCGTTAATGCATAAAAGAAAAAAGTGCAAATGCATAGAGTAAAAAAAAATCCATATTGCGTAATTGCGCGGACGTCGGCGAAGTCGGGCGGAAGGGGTTAATACTTAAAAGAGCGACTATAGAGTGTGTTGATGCAAATGGTCAGACCTTGTGTGACGGTATATTTTTGAAATTACTTCATTTACTGTCGTGACTCATGATACGCTTGAGCCTGTGCGCATTTTATTTTTCTGTGTGCGCGGGTTTCACAACGCGTGTGCGCGCGCACACGCGCACACCTTAGAGGGAACATTGCTCTTCATTGTTCTTTCTTTTGATCTCTTCTTCTGCTTTGCTCTTTTCATAATGTTGCTTTTCTGCTGCTCTTTGCTCTTTTTTAGCAACAGCCTTATCAATGGTACCCACTTTTCCATGACGTCCTTTCTCACGTTGCATTTTCAAGAATTTCTTATCATCTTCTATTTTTATAAGCTGCATAGCATTCTCATGAGCAATGTCAAATAAGTTTTCCAGTTTATCTTTCCATTTTTCTTCTTTATTATTTAAATTTTGTGATCTTTTCAATTTGTTTGCTTTGTTTTTCTTAAGCAGCTGCCATTCCTTCAGTATTCCTTGAATTTTATCTACTACATGTACTCTGTTTTGCTGGTATTCCTGTTTTTTTCCAAACTGCTAGCACATCATCTGCAGTAGAGTAGCATGATTCTCTAATGCCTCGCTTTTTAATATTTCTGTAGTGCATGAAGAGGGCCATCATTTCCTTCTCTGATGGTAATACGGATGTTTTAGTACTGCAGAGGGCTGCCCAATTAGCCATACTTCAGTTTCTTTTCTTGTAGAACTTCTCCCAACTGAGCAACTAGGTGATGGTGAGTTAGGCCTAGCTTCCATAATCGATTAATTGGTATAAAAATTACGAGTTCCAAACAACAATTAAAAGCAAGCTAATATATAAACCATTAATTAAAACTTCTGAAATATAAACAATTAAACATAAAATAATAAATTGTAAAAACAAACAAATTGAAAAAAAGGGAAACTTTGACGCCTGGTAGCACATAGTAAATTTTATTTAAAATTCACCAAATTTGGCATACACTACTTTTTTGTCATACGGAACAAAAATACAGGTTGAACAATTAAAAAAAAACTTTGATTTTTTTTTAATCAAACTAATATATATATATATATATACACAAACTCAGAATGGTTCCCTGAGAACATTATATGTTAAACACAGACCGTGCATGGAACAAGGAACTCTTCTGGGAAAATTAAATCCACTATAGTCCGAATAAGTAATGGTAAATGACAAATACCATAGTTTTTTTCCTTTTTCATCCACGTCCCAAAGCTGGATCCTGTCTGCTTTGCAGATAGCTGGTGAGGGAAGCTATATTTATGGGATCTCTTTGCGAGAGACCCGTTGCCCACGTCGGGCTAAAATCATGAAAAAGGAAAAAAACTATGGTATTTGTCATTTACCATTACTTATTCGGACTATAGTGGATTTAATTTTCCCAGAAGAGTTCCTTGTTCCATGCACGGTCTGTGTTTAACATATAATGTTCTCAGGGAACCATTCTGAGTTTGTGTATACTAAACGGACGTGTTTCGTGCCTTGAAAAGTGGACGCTCAATGTCCCGGTTGAGGTTTAAGTTTTGGTTTTTTGGCTAAAAATACAATAGTTACCCCCTTTTTCTTTGATTTATTCAACACGACGTGAATGCAACGAGTCTTTTACTTATATAGAGGTTCTGAGTGTAGGGATCTAGGCTTGCTTTAAACCCTAGATCCACGTCCCAAAGCTGGATCCTGTCTGCTTTGCAGATAGCTGGTGAGGGAAGCTATATTTATGGGATCTCTTTGCGAGAGACCCGTTGCCCACGTCGGGCTAAAATCATGAAAAAAGGAAAAAAACTATGGTATTTGTCATTTACCATTACTTATTCGGACTATAGTGGATTTAATTTTCCCAGAAGAGTTCCTTGTTCCATGCACGGTCTGTGTTTAACATATATATATATATATATATATATGTAACAGTTTTTTGCGCACACCTACAGGTCGCTACAATTGGTGTAGAACAATGAGATTTTCACCATTCGATGCGTCTTTTTATTGTGCAGTGCACATGCTAAAAAAGAAAATTCCCTAACATAATTCCTTCCCCCCTTTTAGGGGTACAGTTCTTCCCATGCCTGTACACGCATTTTTTTAATTTTTCATTTTTAATCATAATTTTGGCACAAAATAAGTCAATATTTACTAAACATTTAATATCATTCGATTCACAAAAGATTTATTTATTGATTCAATTTAAAAAAAGTATATATTTATAAAATTCATAAAGAACTTTTTGCAAAAAACTAAAAACAAACATGCATTTTTAAAATTCAATGATTTTTATACAAAATATTTTGATATTTTTAAAATTCAATGATTTTTGTACAAAATATTTTGATATTTGTTATAATTTTAACATTTTTCGATTCACAAAAGATTTCTTTATCGATTCAATACAAAAAATTACATAATTAAAACGGGCAATTTAAATAAACACGAGTTTAAAGTTAAACGAGCCACACTCGAAATTATTTACCGTGACTTTTGTGCGTTTTATTACTGTGGCTTTTGTACAAATAATTTTACGTATACACAAACAATTCGATAGGATATTGATTTATCATTCTATTTTTTAGTTGTCATAGAAATACGTTAATTAAGTTATCTGATTGGATGCGCTTTTGTAGTTGAAGATCATTTTTAGAAAATTATTTATTTTCCCCATCTGTACGCCCTTGACGATTGGTTAGGTTAAGTCGTGATATTTTCGTTGGCTTTAACGAAAATATCATGATTTAACCTAACCAATCGTCAAGGGTGTACAATTAACCTAACGGGGCATTTAATTAACGTACCTGGGCATTCAATTAATCTAATCGAGCATTCAGTTGACCTAACCGGCCATTTAATTAACCTAATCGGGGATCATTACTATTATAATTTAGCAAAAATGTGTCTGCCTGTCTGACTTAGGGTGGATCGATTTTACATTTTTTTCGATTTCCATATTCTAATAGAGACAAAAACTTGCGCATGCATGAGAAAATAGCCTCTGCAAAATCTTAGCTTAATAGGTAATCATCTTCTGCCCCCGGCAGAGCGATGAAAATCATATTTTAGTAGTCGAAAACGTATTTTTAAACCCTAGCCTAGAGTCATAAAATTTTGCGTGTGTTATTTCATGCCTAAGCAACGATATAAATGCTATGGGAAATATATAAATGCATTATTTAAGACAAAGAGCCGATCTGAAAATATGTATATATACATATTTTCAGATCGGCTCTTTGTCTTAAATAATGCATTTATATATTTCCCATAGCATTTATATCGTTGCTTAGGCATGAAATAACACACACGCAAAATTTTATGACTCTAGGCTAGGGTTTAAAAATACGTTTTCGACTACTAAAATATGATTTTCATCGCTCTGCCGGGGGCAGAAGATGATTACCTATTAAGCTGAAATTTTGCAGAGGCTATTTTCTCATGCATGCGCAAGTTGTTGTCTCTATTAGAATATGGAAATCGAAAAAAATGTAAACTCGATCCACCCTACAGTGTCTGTCCGCAGAAAAAACTTTTACGTTTCTGAACCGATTTCGACCAAACTTCGTATGGTGGATGGGGGTGATGAGTAATGAACGAAAATATATGTGTGACCAGCCCCCCCCCAACACCACCAATTACTGGGCTCGAGGGCCCCCAGCACCGCGATAAAACTATAGAAAAGAACGCAGCAATGAAAATCTTGAGCTTCACATTGTGTCAATATTTGTGAAGCTTAAGATTTTCATAACTATAGTTTTATTGACCAAATAATTGTTCAATTATGTGGTCAATCAAACTATACAAAAGAACGCAGTCATGAAAATCTTGAGCTTCACATCTTAGTTCATCATATCAAGATTTGTGAAGTTTTAGATTTTCGTGGCTGCGTTCTTTTCTGTAGTTTTATTGACCGAATAATTGGTTCGCCAGTAATTGGAGGGCTACAGGCACCCCAATTACTGAGGCCCAAGGTGAGAGGAATGGGAACGATATCCAGATAAAGGGCTATTGATGTTCAAAATAAAATACGCCGTAGGCCCACAATTCGGTTTGGGTCGAAGGTCCAAGCACCACAGATCTAGCAAAATCGGCGCGTAGCTCCGATCTTTTGCTAGTATGGTACTAATTGTAATGTACAGACACCCAAACACGCCACCCTCAAATTTTTCAGATTCCATTACAGAGGTAAGAAACTCGGTAAAAGATCTACTCTCTCCAACAACAAATATTTTTCTCTGTGGTGATTTTAATTTCCCATTCATGAAATATAAAAGGATAGAAAAAAATATATGTATACACCAGGACAAGGGGGGCACACGAGAAGACCAGGAGCAGGTAAAAATGCTACTAGCTCTAGCTGATGAATTTATGTTAACGCAAGAAATAACAGAAAACACAAGAAAAAACAACTGCCTAGATTTGGTATTCACAAAACAGTAATCTAATTGATGATGTAGAAATACCCCCAACTATGATATCGGACCACAACATCATTGAAATAACAACTAATATAAAGGCAACAGGAAAGGAAAGAACACGCACAACAGAAAGAAGCAAATTTGAAATTTTTAATTTTCACTCCAAAGCTATAAACTGGGAAGATGTGACATTCAGCATGGAAGTAATAGATTGGAAAACCATTTTCGAGGCCAAGACAACGGAGGAGATGCTAATGACGTTAGAGGAGAAGACGTTAGAAATTGTGGAAAAACATGTCCCAAAGATACAACAAAGAGGAAAGAGAAGCAGGTTCGAAAGACAAAAGAGGGCATTGTTCCGAAAGCGAAAAAGAGTGACTGCAAAATTAAGTAATTGTAAAGATAACAACATCAGAAAAATATTAAATGATTAACTACAAAGTATCGATGTCGCCATACAGGAACTAATCGAGAAGCATACAGAAAAAGATGACGCTATAGAAGCGATAAAGGCTAACTCAAAGTACTTCCATAATTTCGCAAAAAGAAAGTCGAAAAACCAAGCGACTATCGGACCTTTAAAAAATGAAAACAGTGATTTATCTGATGATCTAACAGAAGTATCTGAAATATTAAGAGCTCAGTACGAATCATCTTTCAGTATCCCAAAAACTGACAAATTGATATGTGATAGAAAGGCGTTCTTTGAAGAAGAACCACAAGGAGAAAGTATAACGGATTTCGACTTTACGACGGATGATATTACACAAGCCATAGAGGAACTAAAAACACACTCAGCGGGAGGACCGGATAAATGGAATGTCACACTGATCAAAAACTGCAAGAATGCAATCGCTGAGCACATATATTGGATATGGAGACGATCACTAGACACGGGAGAAATACCGGGCATCCTGAAGAGCGCGAACATAGTCCAAATATATAAAGGAGATCGATCGGAGGCCAAAAACTATAGGCCAGTTTCGCTTACATCCCATCTCACGAAAATATTTGCAAGAATAGTTAGACAGAAAATCTATGACTTTTTGGAAACTCAGAAAAAAATTCAATGATAACCAACACGGGTTTCGGTCAGGCAGATCATGCCTATCACAACTAATGGAACACTACAACAACATTATTGATGCATTGGAAAGTAATGAAAACTATGATGTACTATACACAGACTTTGCTAAAGCGTTCGACAAGTGTGACTACGGAATCATAATACATAAACTGAAATATATGGGAATAACAGGAAAAGTAGGGAAATGGATATATAATTTCCTGAGTGAGCGGCGGCAAGTCATTACAGTACAAGGAGTATCTTCATCAGAATCAGAGGTCCTCAGCTCAGTACCACAAGGAACAGTATTAGCTTCACTACTCTTCATAATCATGCTAACTGACATAAATGAGGACGTTACCATAGACAGCAAAGTAACATCCTTTGCGGATGACACAAAGCTCAGTAGAAAAATAAGAAACCCAGAAGACATAGGATCTCTACAAACCGACATAAACAGAATCTACAAGTGGACGGAAGACAACAGTATGAAGTTTAACACCGAGAAATTTCAGCTATTACGATAGGAAAAAGAGAAGACCTAAAATCCATGGAATATTATACCCAAAATGGACAGGAAATTCAGAGAAATTCCAGAACAAAAGATTTAGGGGTTGTAATGAAAGATGATGCGAAATTTGAAACACAAAATAAGATAGCAGTGAACATAGCAAAGAGAATAACGGGTCAGATATTGAGAACCTTTAAACGAAGGGATAGGAATGTAATGATTCCTCTACTGAAAACCCTGATAATACCCAAATTGGAATACTGCTCGGTCCTAACATCCCCATATAGAAAAGAAGACATTAGACAGCTGGAAGGGATCCAGAGAAGCTTCACAGCCAAGATCAATGGGTGCAAAGAACTAAATTAGTGGGAAAGGTTACGAGAACTAGACCTATATTCAATGGAAAGGAGAAGAGAGAGATACACCATTATTTACACTTGGAAAATAATGGAGAAACTAGTCCCTAATCTTACTCTGAACCCTATAACTCCCCAAACAACGGTGGAAAGTAGAAACGGTAGACTGTGTCGTATTCCCAAATTGAAAGCGAGATAGGGAACATCCTTAACCCTGAAAGAAAATAGTTTTGTAGTGAGAGGACCAAAACTGTTTAATCAGTTGCTCAAAGACCTAAGAAACACGAAGGGAGTTGCAGTGGAAATCTTCAAGAGAAGACTAGATACCTGGCTCAGAACAATCCCCGATGAGCCGGGCGTACCTGGCTATGTGAGGTGGAGAGCGCAAGAATCCAACTCACTACTTCACCAGGCCAACTCGAAAGGAGGGGCGACAAGCTTGACCTTCGCGAAATGAGAAATCATCGCGCGAAACCTTTGTAAGGTGAGGTAAGTATTTTATAAACATTATAAAAATAGTTCAAAAGCTAATGAAGAATTTAGCCCGAGGTCCTCAAATAAACTGCTTCGTTAAATGTATTTAAAATTATTCTCTATTAATACAATTGTTTTCAGAGTAATCGAAGTGATGGAATGACTTTAACCACGTCATCGGTCACAGGTTACGGTAAGTATTTGACGCCAGTGACTGTAGCTTGGTGGGTAATAACATCTTTTCCCAATAAGCGAAGTGAAGGCACCGCGGTCGGTGGTTCGAATCCCGATATGGTGCTGATATTATTTCAGGAATTAGCGCGATGGGATGAATAAGTTGGCCTGAGCCCTCTGACACTTTCTGCCCCTACTGAATCATTATTATTACGGTACATGTCAAAGTTTGGGCTAAAGTGGTTAAATGGTTGATAGGGTGAATTCATAATTTTCTCGTGTGAACTTATTGATTTTAGGACATAAATTTAAGATGTTATTGATGGCGAAACCGATCACAGGATGAGATTAACATTACTGTGTGTATATATATACGTATATATTGTGGCTTTATTATTTTATTAGCATCTGAGGCGTAAAGGAGGATGTGCTATTTACGCACGCGAAAGACATATGGCAGAAATGACTATAAGTACTTTAAACAGCTACGTAGAATGTGTAGCAGCAAAAGTTGAAAATTTAAATATGGTACTGTCTGTAATGTATAGACCACCGAACACGCCAACTTGAAAATTCTCAGATTCCATTACAGAGGTTAGAAACTGGGTAAAAGATCAACATTCTCCAACCCCAAATATTTTTCTCTATTGTGATTTTAATTTCTCTTTCATGAAATATGAAAGAAAAGGAAAAAATATATGTATACACCGAGACAAGGGGGGGCACACGAGAAGACCAGGAGCAGGCAAATATGCTCCTAGATCTAGCCGATGAATTTATGTTAACACATGAAATAACAGAAAACACAAGAAAAAACAACTACCTAGATTTGGTATTCACAAACAATAGCAACCTAATTGATAACATAGAAATATCCACAACTATAATATCTAATCACATTATTGAAATAACAACAATATAAAAACAACAGGAAAGGAAAAAACACGCACAATAGAAAGAAGCAAATTCGAAATTTTTAATTTTCACTCCAAAGCTATAAACTGGGAAGGTGTTGCATCCAGCATGGAAGCAATAGATTGGAAAACCATCTTCAAGGGGCCAAGACAACGGAAGAGATGCTAATAACCATAGTGGAGAAGACGCTGGAAATTGTTGGAAAGTGTATTCAAATCTAACTGATTTTCGACGAATTAATGGTGAAAGATATACTTTCCAGCAAGATGGAGCCCATGCTCACAGAGCACGCCAAACTGTCACATTCTTTGAGAACGAAACATCAGATTTTATCGAACCCAATATGTGGCCGGCTCGTAGTCCCGATCTTTCACCACTAGATTATCGTGTTTGGGAAGCCCTGAAGTCCAAAGTTTACATCCCTGGTACCAATATAAGAGACAGAGATGAACTACGCGAAAGAATTCTGCTCGTCTGGGAGAAGGTGTCTCAACTATATGTAAACATGTGTATTGACCAGTGGCGGCCACGTTTGGAGGCCTGCGTTGAACAGGAAGGGGGACACACCGAGCAACTTCTTAATTAAGACGAACATGCTAAGGTAAGCATCTATGAAGTTTGGGAGGTCTAGTCCCCTTACTATTTTTAATATGACAGTTTACCTCTAAGGGGTCACCTTTTTTTTCGCACCCTGTATAAAGGAGGAGATCGATCTGAGGCCAAAAACTGTAGACCAGTATCGCTTACATCTCATCTCATTGAAATATTTGAAAGAATAGTTAGAGAAAAAAATCTCTGACTTTTTGGAAACTCGGGGAAAAATAAATGTTAACCAACATGGATTCCGGTCAGGCAGATTATGCTGATCACAACTAATGGAACACTGCAACAACATTATTGATGCACTTGAAAGTAATGAAAACTATGCTGTAATATACACAGACTTTGTGAAAGCGTTTGACAAGTGTGACCATGGAATCATTATACATAAACTGAAATATATGGGAATAACAGGAAAGTAGGGAAATGGATATATAATTTCCTTGGTGAGCGGAGGCAAGTCATTTCAGTTCAAAGGCTATCTTCTTCAGAATCAGAGGTCCTCAGCTCAGTACCACAAAGAACAGTATTAGCTCCGTTACTCTTCATAATCATGTTAACTGACATAAATGAGGACGTTACCAGAGACAGCACAGTAACATCCTTTGCCGATGACACAAACATAAGTCGGAAAAAAAATCTAGAGGATATAGGGTCTCCACAAATATACATGAACAAAATCTACAAGTAGTTGGAAGACAACAGTGTGAAATTTAACTGAGAAATTTCCATTGTTAAGGTAGGAAGAAGGGAGGACCTACAATCCATGGAATACTATACCCCAAATGGACCAAATTCAGAGAAATTCTAAAACAAAAGATTTAGGAGTTGTAACGACTGATGATGCGAAATTTGAAACAAAAAATAAGATAGCAGTAAACAGAACAAATAGAATAACTGGACAGAAACTGAGAAACTTTAAACGAAGGGATAGGTATATAATGATTCCTCTATTGAAAACACAAATCATACCCAAGTTGGAATAATGCTCGGTCCTAACATCCCCATATAAAAAAGAAGACATTAGAAAGCTAGAAGGGATTCAAAGAAGCTTCACAGCCAAGATCAATGGGTGCAAAGAACTAAATTAATGGGAAAGGTTAGGCGAATTCAACCTATATTCATTGGAAAAAAGAGAGAGATACACCATCCTTTACATTTGGAAAATAATGGAGAAACTAGCCCCTAATCTTACTCTGAACCCTATAAACCCCAAACAATAGTGGAAAGTAGAAAAGGAAGAGTGTGTCGTGTTCCCAGATTAAAGGCTAGACAGGAAAAATCCTCAACCTTGAAGGAAAATAGTTCTGTTGTGAGAGGACCAAGATTGTTTAACCAGCTGCCCAAGGAACTAAGGAACACGCGTGGTGTTGCGGTGGACATCTTCAAAAGAAGATTAGACGCCTGGCTCAGAACAATCCCTGATGAACCGGGCGTTCCTGGCTATGTGAGGTGGAGAGTACAAGAAACCAACTATCTACTTCACCACGCCAACTCGAGAGGAAGGGCGACAAGCTTGACCTTCGTGAAGTGAGGAATCATCTCACGAAATATTTGAATGGGTGAAAGATCTAATACGATGATTTAATACTTCAGTACTTTTGTACTATGTTTACACTAGGCAACAAAGATTTTGTTACAGAATACCAAATAGGTGCTCCTAGCTAATTTCGGTATGCTGATTTCAAATCTATAATTAGATTTTTTCTATCACGTCTAGATTTTGTTTTAAAATGCAAATCACTTTTAGTAAAATTTTCTACCACGTCCAGATTTTGGTTTTAATCGGCATAATGCCAGTAATATGAAACTTGCTTTTCAAGGTTAAAGCAATTTTTTTTGCCAACTATATACAAATTCGAACAATTTTGATAAATAAACAACTTCTGCTTTGTCTGTGGACAATATACACCTAAGCCACAACGTAGAAACATAACAACAAAGATTAAACTTGCCTACAAGTGTTATTTTGACTGTAAGTTAGGAGACCAACAGAGGGACTGGGCACCACATATTTGCTGTGCACAGTGCAATGCAATGTTAATAGCTTGGATGAATGGTAAAAGAAAAGCTATGCCGTTCTCAGTCCCCATGGTTTGGCGTGAGCCGAAAAATCACTTCAATGATTGTTATTTTTGTTTGACAAAGATTGCTGGTTTCACAAAGAAAAACAAATCAAAGATCACGTACCCAAACTGCGAATCAGCAATGAAACCAGTACCACATGATGAAACAAATCCACCACCAGTTCCACCAGCAACGATAACAGACAGCAGTTCATCTGAAGATTCTGCTAGTGATATAGAAACAGGGAAAGATGGCATATATGTTCCAGATGCAAATATTTCCCCACATTTGTTAAGTCAAGCGGAGTTAAATGACTTAGTGCGCGATTTGGAATTACCAAAAGAAAAGGCAGAGTTGCTTGGTTCAAGACTTCAAGAATTTAATCTTCTCCAACCAAACACCAAAGTTTCCCATTTCCGCCATCGCCATTTGCAGTTTTCATCATTTTACTTACAGGAAGAAAACGTTTGTTTCTGCCACGATATCAGTGGTCTGATGCAAGGGATTGGCTGTCGCTATGATCCAAAAGAATGGAGACTGTTCATTGACTCTAGTAAAGCTAGCCTTAAAGCTGTATTACTGCACAACGGCAATGAAAAACCTTCAATACCTGTAGCACATGCCACTGGCCTTAATGAGACTTATGAATCGATGAAACTGCTGCTAAGACTCATCAAATATAAGGACCACACATGGAATATTTGTGGTGACCTTAAAGTTGTATCATTACTTCTTGGGTTACAGTTGGGCTACACAAAGCATATGTGCTTTTTGTGTCTATGGAACAGCAGAGATGACAAGAACCACTACAAAAAACATGATTGGCCATCTAGAACTGAACATGTTGTTGGTAAATACAATGTGAAACACCCAGCACTTATTGACCCTCAGAAAGTACATCTTCCACCACTTCACATTAAACTTGGCCTTATGAAAAATTTCGTGAAGGGTATGGATCATCAAGGTAGTGGTTTCCAATATTTAAAGGATAAATTCAAAGGAATATTGACAGATGCTAAGCTAGAAGCTGGAGTTTTCACTGGACCACAGATCCGCAGTGTCATCCACGACTCATCGTTTCCATCTAACCTAAATGAGAATGAACTAGAAGCATGGACATCTTTCGTTGAAGTTGTCAAAAATTTTCTTGGAAACCACAAAGCTGAAAACCGAACTCGTAGAAAACATGTTTAAATCTTATGAAATAATGGATGCAGAATGTCTTCGAAAATTCATTTTTTACATTCTCATCTTGACTTCTTCCCGGCCAACCTTGGGGCTGTAAGTGACGAGCATGGTGCGCGCTTCCACCAACAGATCTCAGTTATGGAAAACAGATACCAAGGTAATTTCAACCCAAATATAATGGGAGATTATTGTTGGTTCCTGCAGAAGGAGAGCTCGTCATCCTACAAGCGACAAAGGAAGAGGACACACCAAAGTTTCACTTAAGAACAGGAATTTGCCTTTCAGTAGTAACAACAAAATACTAACGCGCTTTGGGTGGATGGTTGGGCGCAGGGGTGGTAACTCCGCCAGCGGAATTCCGCTGTCTGTCTTAAGCCAGAATAAAGGAGGAAAGACATCCCTGTTCACTAATTATTTAAGTATGCTTAACATAAAACGTGGCACAGAAAAGTAGCTTAGACGGCTTTCGTAATAGAAGCGGGTGAGAAAAAAAATGAAAAATAGGGGTTTTCGGTTACACAAAATCTGGACGTGATAGAGAAATTTTGATATCAGATCTGAAATCAGCATCAGCGCTTTAGTAGGAATCAGTAGTTCACGTGTCTGTAACAAAAAAAAAGTTGAAATTTGTTGCCTAGTGTTATCTATATACATAACCCTTTACTTTTCCGAGACTAAATAAAATCGTCTGGCGTTAGCTACAACAAAATCAGTAAAGTTAACACTGCGCGTTAAAGGGTTATAGAATAGATGAAGGTTATTCGCGGTTCCGCAATCATATTTATGTTGCTTTACTCTGACAATTAAAGTTTTTCCACTTCGTCCTATATTTAATAAATCACATTGTTTACATCCAAAAGAATAGACACATTCGAATGCATTATATGGGATAATTTTTAATTCAGCGAAATTTAATAGTATTTTTATAATTAAAAAAATGGCGTTGCTTCCAATTGTTTTAAGTAAGGTCGGAAAATGTTTAAAATTTACCTTGTAATGGAGGCTTAGGATATTTCATGATCAAACTCTTTAGGAATTACGCTATCCTGTAACTTATTTTAGTTTTGTTTAATCAATTTTCGAGAAGTGAAAAATGATAACATAGTTTATTATCAATGTTCATAATAATACAGAACTCAGAATCCAAAAACTCAGAGCGAACAACTCTTAATGAGAAAATAAAGAAAATATTAAAGATTTTAATGGAGGGTGATAGTCAAAATAAAAGTGACCCCACGAGTTATTATTTGTAGGTCTGTCTGTCAGACAGGAGACAGGGAGTGCTGGTACTCCCGTTTCTCCTGTCACTGTCTTCCTTAGCTGATCTTTTTCCGTTTCTCATCTACCTTGTGAGCAGTCCAGCATGCTCTCAAAAACACACTTTTCTATCTATTCTTCACTACACGAACATTCATTTTACACACAACACAATCTTTTCAAAATTAAAAGAAAAAAAAATGGCATTGCGAGCCTCAGAGACCTTGATTTCGGCTCCCTCCTTCCTGCATTAAAAAGAAAGCTCATATGAGTCCTTCAGCCACCCCACCGCTCTCTTATAGGCCCCTAATCAGCCAGTTGGCTGAGTTGCCAGTTTGCGCTATGTATTTAATTATTCCATATATTATTCAGCCAGTTGGCTTAGAAGGCTGAGTTGCCAGATTCGTTATATATTAAATTATTCCATGTATTAATATTGGCTTAGAAGGCTGAGTTGCCAGATTACGCTATGCATTTAATTTATTCCGTATATTATTCATCAAGTTGGCTTAGAAGGCTGAGTTGCCAGATTGCGCTTTGCATTTAATTTATTCCATATATTAATCAGCCAGATGGCTTAAAAGGCTGAGTTGCCAGATAGCATTAATTATTTAAATATTCCATATATTAATGTTGGCTTAGAAGGTTGAGTTGCCAGATTCGTTATTTATTAAATTATTCCATATATTAATCAGCCAGTTGACTTACAAGGCTGAGTTGTCAGTTTTCGCAATGTATTTAATTATTCATATATTCTTCTGTCATTTGGCTTAGAAAGTTGAGCTGACAACTTCGCTACTTATTTATTAAATTATTCCATATATTCCAGTTGGTTTAGAAGACCGATTTGACAAATAACAATTAATTAAACATTCAGAAAACTGCTTTAGAAACCAAACAAGTGATATAATCGCGTTCAAGGAATAAATAAAACACCAATACAACGTTCTGTTCATTTTAGCTGAATCAATGGATATACAATGGGACATATATATATATATATATATATATATATATATATATATATATATATATATGGTCAAATAATAGAACGGAAAATATATAATCATACAAAGCATAGTATTAACAAAATATTAGTACAGGAAAATATATAGTTATATTAATTATATATAATCATACAAAACATAGTATTAACAAAATATTAGTACAGGAAAATATATAGTTATATTATCAAAAGTTATATTATAAAATATTAGTACAGGAAAACTATAGTTATATTATCAAATATTGGTACAGGAAAAAATATACAAAACGCATAATCATATTATTACAGGAAAAATATATATTGTCTTTACGTTCTACGGTGCAAACCGCTAAATTCGCATATGATAGAGTCTATATCCACATCGCCATTACTTTGTACGATGTGGTAAAACCGTCCAAGCATCACTTCACCGTTTAACTGATGCGGCGGTCTATACTCGATATAAATGGCTTTCATATAGTTCAATACTATTTTTGTACCCACATTATAATCGGCGGGAAAGTTATCTTTAAGCACAGCTAGAACACAATCAAAAGCACGCACAAAAATGTCATCGTTAGCCAAAACATTAAATACAAGTTTATAATCATGCCTTTCCAATCGGGGGCGTTTTCTTAACGTTCCGAACTTTTCAATCGTGAACTCTTCTTCACTCGGCATAGCGGGATTGGAAATATTCTACCACATCGTAACGACACCTATCCACTATATAGAGGTACAGTTCTTCAGGGTGAACAGTGTAGGCGAGCTCAGCTCTGTACCTCTCAAGTGCTTTGTACCAAAGCTCAGGATATTTCGAAAAATCTAAAACTTTTAAATATGCATCGAGATCTAGACCGTTCTCCCCCTGTTCATTCCTACATTCAACAAATCCGTCGAGCAGAGCTGTGTATGCGTATTGAAGTACCGTGTCAAAATAAATCATGTTTGTAACACGCGCATCTAATATAGGCTTCAGCTTACGGAATCCGACGATCTCAAACATTCTGTCGAGGATGAAACGGTTTCGTGTAGGAAAAAGAACGTCATTATCAGCTGGGTTCCTCCACATCAGTCGTATAACAATGCATGGGTGTTCGTTATTTACACTCAATGTAGAAACAATGGTATATGAGGAGGCGTCACTAATCACCTCTCTTATTGTATCTACGTCAGCTGGTGTTTTATAACGGTCCTCAGCCCACATCTCAACTACCACGAAGATTTTATGCATCTCCTCAAGACTTAAATAAATAACGTTACGTTTGCTTGCATGCCTGCAGATCGTTTCAAGCACGCAGTTAATGTTGCCGGTTTCTCGCCTGAACACGCGCAGTGACTTCGTCACGGAGACGTCGTACGAGGCGTTGAGAATGCTTCTCAAAGGGAGTTCCATCGTATTCGCACGTTCACATGGTTCGAGATGACTATGGCACGTCCACTCGGTGCAAGCTCTGAGATGACTATGAGCCACAGTCGGCAGGCAGACAGGATCGGCTCGACGGGCGGGGTGAATCATCCTGATGAAACGTGAATGGGTTTGTTCGAACTCGTATGCTCCGTGAGGAGTGAGTCACACCATAATCTAATGAAACGCTTACGGCGTTGACCCAACATGAATCGTTATATCCCATTATAGTGGCCAAATGTTTTGAGAAATTTTCAGATACAAGAATTAATTTCGGTTTTAATGTTTTATCACTACTACTTCCCCGAATACGCAACAGACATTTTCCTTCCGGGTAATTTTCACGAATTAAACACATTTTTTAAATGTTTTATCTCTCCTAAACATCTTCACATTCCGGTGCGCTATTAGAGAGAAACATATGTTCATATTTATCCTTTTTGTGTAACAGGCGATACTCATCTCTAAAATCTGCTAAAAATTCACACAAACCTTTAGCCACAACCTCACTAAAAACCTCATCATGATATATATTAATGTAGTGGTGAAAATACTTAAGATTGTCCATGATGACAAGATTTACATTTTCAGCCGTAGGGTACGAGTAATCGGTACGCTGTAACATGATATAATACCGCTTATCACACCACTCATCCACAAGACTCACTACCGATAACTGTTGTTTATCTTTTGACCGTGTTGCTTCTTCTACTGCGCGGTATATGTGAGCCTTTATAAAGCTTAGTTCTATAACATACTTCAGTACATCGCCTGTGCCGCGAAATCCTACAACCCCCTCGCCAGAATATCCGTAGAGTATTTGAATATCATGATCCCTCGCACGATTCAATGCATCCTTAAAAGAGGCAAAGGAGGCGGGAATAGGGAGTTTTTCAGTATCCACCACATCTACGCACTTTGCTGAATACCATTTCATAAATGCTGAACACGCGATATTAAAGGTAGCCATTACAATTTTTCTTCTATGCGAGAGAATACACGTCTGAGCTCAAGGGTATACAGAGGTCAACTGAGAACGCGGGGATACAGGCCTGCTCAGGTTGCGGCATGATTCACGTCGCCGGTATTACAGTGGGCGGGGCTTAACTTTTACTGTACATACGCACACAGGCAAAGCGAAACGCTAGTTGAAACATGATTTATTTAATAAACGTAATAATCAGGTTGTACATATTTACAAATACGTGTAATAATTAAGTTAATAATAGACATATCAAAGATTATGGTATCCAAAGGGTACGGGGTCATTGGTACCAGGCGCCTGGTAGCGTTTCCTATAGGTGTTACGGCACACCTTTGTACCCCTAAGTTCCTTCACGCTCCCCAGCTTCTGCGCCCGAAAATTGTGGGTGCCTACAGTCAGTTGTGGCGGACGGCCACCCTCATCATCTTCCAAGCACACTAACTTAGCCTTAGCCTTCACGATATACTTCGTATCATCTCCTATCCTCACCCGTACCTCATAGGTTTTTGGCCCACTTGACACAAACGAGTCTGCGTGTGCGTTGTCCCCATACTCATCCTTGATCTCGTCAGTTAGCTCACCGTGGAACTCCCCAATAGCAGGCATATATTCACCCCTCCTCGCTGTGAATATCACACTATCTGTATCGGCATAGAAAACCCGCCGCCCAAGAGAATGCAATAAGCCCCAAAGTTTGATGCTCGCGTAGGCTGTTGTGAAGCTGGCTACAGGGATGTTTGTAACCCATGAGGTATCTGTGGCCAATTCAGTAATGTTGTACTTTATTATGTAAGTTTTACCTACATTCACAATCTCCATGACTTCTTTATCGGGTGCGTTGGCGTAATCCCAGACTTCACTATAACTTTGCGCCAAATGAACGTTCCCTTTACCGGTATTCTGTACAAATTTTCCCCAGAGACTGTTTAGGCACAATTTTGCACTAAAGCACTTGCCAGGATTCTTTACAATTTGGGCACGATCAAGTTGTGTACCCTCGTGGTCACGGTAACGCTGAACATAAGACGTTTTTCATCTTCTGTTTCAACCCCTCGCAGATATCCTGACGCCTCAACCTTATCCTTCAAAAATGCGTTTATATATGGTGTGAAAAGGTTAGGTAGCTTCTGAAACCTCCACACCTCATATATCTTCATTATTCTATACCCATGGCGAACGGCTAGGGCCAGCTCATGGCTTGTGTATACACCTCTGATCTTACGCTGGTGGGGTGTATGGTCACAATCACCATTGTTCTCTTCTTCACACTTCACGCACAAGGGAAACATAAGTTTGTCATCTATAACGACGAGTAAGTTCGGCATCCATAAATCGCGAGGGGGGAGCACGTCTACGAAAGAAAGGCCGAAATAGTACCCGTTCAAATTTCTTGAAAATTCGTTGATGAAGGGTAGGTTAGGGTTCACTATTTTTTCAGGCGCACCCACGGGGTACGGATTGTTTTTCATCACGTAGGAGTATAAAGAACAGAAATCGTAGTAGAGCTTCACACCCTCCGTAGGTGGAAAGTATAGCTTGAAGGGATTTTTACGCCCACCGAACAAGCTATCACGGTATTTGAGAGGATCCAGTACCATTGAACGCTTGATCGTGTTTATTTCTTCATGCTCCCACAAGACATTGTGAGTGAACTGGGCGCCTATAAGTTGATCGCGGGTGGCGTCCACGCAAGGCAGTCGGCAGGAGATCTACCGTGGATATCTCCTACGGTTTCACACTCACGAAGGGGGCATCCATGCCACCAGCAACCATTAAAGGAGTACACAGTCTTCTCGCCAGTGACACGGTTTTCACTTAGACCATCAACCCAAAAAACATGGCCATTAACCTTAATGGGTACTTCACCCGTGTTGCGGGCATGCTTTATGTATACGCCTGTCTACTGTTGTAGGTGTATGAGCCAGTAAATAGCCTTGTGACCATAACTGCTAGGGTTGTTTCTGTGGATAATGGCTAAGGTGTCTTTAGGCATGAAGTTATTCTTGAACACCGTAAAACATAATGATGCGATGGTGGTTGCGACTTGCAGCGGATCGCATTTGAAACGACATATGTACATCCTTCTAAAGGCCTGGAAACATACTCTAAGAACGCGCACATCATTCACGCAATAACGCTCACATTCATCAGCTATATTATAAGGATTACGTTCATTAAAACTGCTGTGGTATCGATCAAAATCTTCACATTCATCTGTACTCATAGAATCATAGTTAAAGTAATGTTTGGGAGGAACTACGTAATTTAAAGTTTCACTAGTGAGGAATGTGTAAGGGAAGTATCCTTTTGAAACCTCAGCTGCTACCCCCATCACCTTGGGTAGCTTTGCTAATTTGCAGGTGTGAATAATAAAGTGTCTTTAAATTGACATTACCTCTTATTTGCATCTGTATTAGTTTGTTGCCTCTTTTCAAGGATCACCTGTAAATATCTCAGGACTCGTGCTCAAGCAGCTCCTTATAAAGGAACTGTGTCAAATTTTGCCCCGTTATGGGCAGAATATACACGTCATTTTTTTAACTTGTCCGCTACTGACAATATAGGACACAAATAGTTTTACAGGATCGTGGACATTCGTTTTAAAAACGTTTGTCCGTTTACCACATTTGTGACACTCATCACACTCGATCTCCATACACTCATCAGAGATAGTCTCTCACAAGTAAATGTGGAATACCTCTTTGGTTTCAGCGTTCGTGTATGTTTCTATATCGTAGTACACAGTTATACAAGGGTTGTTTTTAGGCTTTGGGCTTTCATATAACATAAATGCTTTACACCATCCGCCTTATATTTCTCATGGCATGTAGAGCAGTGAATTTCGTCACATTTGTGCTTGAACTCGCCGCTACCATTCAAAGTGTGAAACGTACCACATTCAGATTCTCATTTTCCTGCACGTGCCAATTGATTTATGGAACTCAAAACAGTTATTATTGAAAAATGTGCGTCTACACACATTACAATCCCTCTTCTCAGCTTCAACTACACGGCTTTCACATTTGGGGCTTTTACACTGCTCACATACCATGTGGCATTCTTTACAATGTTTCACTATATCATCCGCAAACTCGAGACACCCTTTACAGAAATCATGATGTCGTCCATTTTTTCGACTTTTATCATAACTCGCGTAAAGACACCTTATATTACCGATGGGGAGATACGTTGAACCTGACAGTTCTAAAATAAGTAGGGGGCCTTGTACGATCTCTCAAAGAACTTTTAAAAACACACTGTTCTCCGACGATCATCCAGTCCAAATACAACTATACGAACATTCATTTCCTATTTTACCCTTCTCAGCTCCTCAGGACCCATGTTACAGTCAAACTCAAGTACACAGTCTACAGCTAGTTTACGGGCACGCTCCACGACCGTAGGCAGCCAAATTTTTGCGGTCTGTGTATTTAGTACAGCAAACATATGAGCTGAGACTACTGCTATAAAGCCGCAAACACGATCGACGTTTATATGCCGTCTAAAAATAGCTGAGAATTGAAGTTAAGAGTGTAAGGTTGCACTATGACCCGCAACACGGAATACACGGTCAATATTTACCGTGAAGTTGTCCATATTGAAGGTTACTACTTTGGGAGGCCTGCATTATACGACCTAATATATACTCTACATCTTCAGCAGCCAAACGCCTGAATGGCACTACTACCCAAAATCATCTACATCACCATCATCTGACCCGAATCCGAAGGACAGCCTCGTCCTGACTTCACGCTCGTCGCGGTTCTGAAGGGCAAACTCTACAATACGCTCTACTACGCGACGTAGTCCGTGTCAATACCGTTGCTATACATGGATCTAGGATCAACCCTGACTATATACCGATTTCTAGTCAAGGCTGGGGTTGGGGTTGCGGTGCGCACCAACTCGAATGTTATGCCATCCTCAACAGAACGGGGAGCTGCTGTGGAGGATGAATAAGGGACTATATTTGAGGAATGCGGTATTGTGTGGGTTGTTGCGTAAGACGTTGAGGGTTGGGGCTCTATTACTGCAGACTCAACAGAACGGGAAGCAGCTGTGGAGGATGAACAAGTGGGTATATTGGCGGAAGAAGCTGATGTGGGGTTGGTTGCGTAAGACGTTGAGGGTTGGGGCCCTATTACTGCAAACTCAACAGAACGGAGAGCAGCTGTGGAGGATGAACAAGGGGGTATATTGGCGGAATGCTCTACTATGGGGCTTGTTGCTTAAGACTTGAGGGTGGGGTTCTATTACTGTTGTTCCAACAACCTTGGAACGCTTTATACCTGAAGTGGAGGATACGTCATCGCACCTCCGCTTTGAACGTGCTACAAGTGTCGCTGGTGAGGGCTCATCGGAGGGGTGGGGGCTGTAGATGTACGGACAACGGGCTCATCCGTGATATCGATGATAGGGTGCTGTACATCGTCGTCATTCACGGTTCTGTGGAAGAAGAAAACAAAATATAAGGAGCAGCACTCGTTATTTGTAATATTTTGTAAATGGCACACTTAGGGGTGTGACGTGTTAGAAATGGAATCTGTAGAAAAATTCAGATTCACGAGCCCATCCACATGTATTATATCTGGACCTACAGGTTGTGGTAAAACGGTGTTTATGCTTAATATCATTGAAGAAAAGGGGGAAATGTTCTCAAAATTTGTGCATAAAGTTATATGGTGCTATTCGACATACCAATGAGTGTTTAACGAGTACCAAGATGATGTTTTGTTCCACAAGGGGGTCTATGACGTTAATTCGTTAAAGGGAAATGAATATACAGTCATCGTAATTGACGCTCTCATGTTGGAGATGGATAAAACGTTTGCCGAGTCATTTACAGTATTCTCCCACCACCTAAACATAAGCGTGTTCTTCATTAATCAGAATCTATTTTTCTAAAAGAGATACATGCGCGATGTGTCGCTAAATATGCAATATCTAGTCTTATTCGCGCAACGTAGAGATGTGTCACAAATTGGGGTATAAGCCAGTCAAATGTTTCCGAATCAGCGTAAGGAGTTTTTGGAGGTTTTTAAAGAGGTCACAAGCCAACGTTACGGATATTTGCTTTGTGACCTTCACCCGCGAAACACGTTTAGGGTGCTTCTAAGAACGAATATATTTCTAAGCGAACCTGAAACCGTGTATATTCCAGAATGACGAATAAGCTAAAGAAATACCACGAATTAATAAAAATTTATCAACGCCTGCCTCGAGCATTGCAGATGTTTGTTAAAAATATCGACTTTGACTTTTTAAAATGCATGTGTGAAATCTGCCTTAATGTTATAAAATGTAATGCTCCAATGAAATCCTCTCAGAAGATTCGCTTACGTCGTTACAAGAACATAATACGGACGCTCGCCCATAAAAGTCAGACTGTGGGTAAGAAAAAGCGTATTATTGTACAAAGAGGCGGGTCGTTCCTGCCCATCTTATTTTCAATTTTGGGACCTTTACTGACTAGATTAATATAATGAAGGTGGTTGTGATCCCTCGCGAGGTGTACACTTCATTACAAAGGAGTCCAGACGCGGTTCTAGAACCCAGTAAAAGTAGGCTAAAAAGAATGGAAAGTGAGTTGCTAACCCTATTAAACAGTGAAAAGGCACCTGATGAGAAAAGGATCTTGTACCAAGAGGCTTTGCAGAAATTTCTTCATGAGTACGAAGATTATAAGCATCCTACAGAGCTCCCCGTGAGGCACAGCTCGAGTAGCGCTGAGCATAGCGACACAGGACCTGAGCAACCAAAGAGCAGCGGAACACAGCACATCGAACATGTGCTAAAAAACAGCCTCCCCCATACATTGAGGAATAAAGGGCTAAGTCTTTATAATCTATTGAGTGAGGACCCCATCATACAGTGGACCGATACAGGCGAGGTCATTGTTGAAGGAACAAGGGTACAAGGTCCAATATCGTTGATATTGTTCATGATCTGGTGAGAAAGTGGGATAGGCCCTCACCAACAGGATGGAGACATATTAAAGCAAGACTACAACAAATAAATGTCCCCAAAACATTGATAGGTAATCTGAATAGGTTAAAAGACTTGGAACATGCACGCACGTGTCACAACTGAGTACACCTTCGCCCCCAGCAGCTGCAGTGTCTCTGAAGAGGAGAAAGAAGAGAGTAGACGGCCAACCTTATCCACGTGCCTCTAAAATACGCAAATGGCTAACGTATTAAGTAAGCACTATTATGACATTTCTAACCCAGCATCCTATGGTGGCGTTAATAGATTGTACAGAGGTGCTTATGGTGTAAGGAAAAAATGTTGAGAGATTTTTGCGGGGCCAGGATGCTTATACACTTCATAAACCGGTGAGAAAAAGGTTTAAAACAGCCAAGACAACAGCCGCCTCGATTGACTCTATTTGGCAGGCAGATTTAACAGACATGCAAAGATATTCATGTATAACGATGGCTACCGTTACATCCTATTCATAATAGATGTATTCTCTAGATACCTGTGGCTAATTCCCCTGAAAAATAAATCGCCTGAAACAGTTGCTAAAGCCAAAACGCTGATGTTGAAAGAAAACAGGATTCCTGGCTATTTTTGTACGGATATGGGAAAAGAATTTATAGGACGGCTTTTCAGAACATGCTGTCAGAGTTTAATATCAGCTATTACACTTCCAATTCTATACATAAGGCTTCTTTAGCTGAAAGAGTTCAACGTACCATAAAGGAACGCATGCACCGATATTTTACACATAAAAACACATACAGATATATAAACGTTCTCGATTCATTGGCTTCATCCTACAACCGTTCACACCATCGTACGATCGGTACAACGCCTAACGATGTTTTAGAAAGAGGCAAGCGCCCGAGAAGAGATGGAGTGCCGCTACCACCACCACACTCTGCGCGTTTCAAAATCAATGACTATGTAAGGCTGTCACGTTCGGGAAATAAATTCGCGAAGGGTTTTGAGCAAGGATGGACACGCGAGATTTTTAAAGTTAGGGCTATGAGCCTAAAGGTGAGATAATGATGTATTACGTTGAAGATTTGAATGGAGAAGAGATCTCGGGAGGCTTTTACCGCGAGGAATTGCAGAAAGTGGCATTTAATTTAGGAAAAAATGTGTTTAAAATTGAGAAAATTTTAGGAAGCAAAGGTACAGGAAAGAGAAAATGTACCTGGTGAAGTGGCTAGGTTACCCAGAAAGCTTCAATACCTATATAAAAGCTGATGCAGTAATGAAGCTTAATTAGTATGCAGCATGACTCCTAACCATTTCTACGTCACACTCCCGTCCTCCTCGTCCCTGTCTGTACACCCTAACAACACACTAGCCAACTTTGTAACAGAACTCCATGGACCCATTGAGTTGGGTCGTGATTCGTATGAGGTGGGGATATGTGAAATTCAGCTGGACACCCTCTTTTTAAATATTGATTATAAAGATACCGTTTTTACGGTTCTTAGAGACTGTATGAGTGTGCAAAAGCCGGGTTAACTCGGGATGAAACTATACGTATCGCACGGACTAAGGTTGCACAGTTTTCAGTACAACAGTGACACTAGGACCGGTCGTTATGGTTCGGCTGAGGATGTTGTGAGAGACTTAAACGTAGTTTAAAAACTCAAATCTTACGAATGATTTATTATACGAAATCGTAAACAAAGGAAACCCTGCACATACTCTAATCCTAAAATCAAAGGTTAACAGAAATCTTAAAGACGGAAGTGTTCAAAATTATAACCGAGGGGCGATATCGAGCAGCCTTCCAAAGAGACACCTTTCACGAGGCACCGCATGACTTGTCCACCTTATGTATCAATTGAAGATGGAGAAATTGGATGTAAGCTCTCAGCCTCCAGACATGTGCTATATTTACAGCAATATAGCGGAACACCAGTTTGTTGGGGATACCCAGGCACGCCTGCTACGCATAGCACACATCCCCAACCATAGAGGAAGGAGCTTGAGTATTACATATGACATACCCCATTATGTGAATGTCGCAACTAATCTAATAACTAATATCTCAATATATATAAGAACGATTGAGGGTAAAAATTTCCCATTCGGTGACGGGAGCTTAACAGTGAAGCTGCACTTTCGACGCACTGAGTTATAATGGACAGAAAGCCTTTCACAGTATACCGAGGGGTGAGATACCAGCGTGGTAGTGGACTTGGGTCCATTTTTTCATCCATACTACGCACCGCTGTCCCACTGTTGAAGAGGGGGCCAGGTACCTAGGGAGGAAGGCGTTACAAACAGGTTTTAACGCGGCAGAGGACATATTGGCGGCACTAAGCCTAAAGAAGCTCTAAAAAAACATTTAAAGCGTACACGGGATGAAATCATCAAAGACGAAGAGAAAAATGCGTGGTGGCGGAAAGAAGAGAACTGCTAGGAAGAAGGGTTACCAACACGTGGTGGAAAGAAGAAGAGATCTGCTAGGAAGAAGGGGTTACCATCACGTGGCGTTAAACGCAAAAGGAAACCAAAAAGAAGTGCTCAAAGCGTATGAAACCTATGGCTGATCATTTTTTTAACTGATATAAGCTGAGGACGCTACTCTCACGAATCATAGATTGACTAATACTCGTCGAGGGAAGGTGGCACTATTTCTGACTCGTCATGGCACGTTTCATTCATCCGTGTAGTTCACAGTGCTGTAAATCGGAACTGTCCCTCTTTGATATACCACCTACTCAGGTCTCTATTGAACATAGTGACTTTATTACAATTAACCCGTTAAACACAATTAGTTCACCCAGTGCCCCTATAGAATTCGTGATACCCAGCTCAGGCCCTTACTTTTTTGACCCGAGTTGCATGCACATGTATGCTAAACTACGCATAGCTCATTCTGACGGAACGGATTGCGATGATAGTTACGCGGCCTACCCTGAAACCAACTTTCTGCACTCCATATTCAGTCAGTGTGATGTATATTTAAATCAGACTAACATCTCGGCAGGCACGGGGTACTACCACCTACGAGCCTATCTGGAAAATGTCCTCAACTTTTCAAAAGAAGCGAAGGACACCTTTTTATCCGCCGAGGGGTATTACCACACTAAAGATGAAAATGGAATAAAGGATAAATTTAAAAATTCTAAAAAGAAGATATATGAGTGTTTTGGACGCCTGCATACAGACTTTACTTCCAGGAGAAGTTGCTTATGAACGTGGATATGAAATTGAAGCTTACCCGCACGAACCCTGAGATCTGCATAAATCTCGGGACAGACCAAGAAGAAAGCGCGAAACCTGTTGTGATACACATCATGGAAACGTATTTGCTATACGCCGAGTGAAATTAAGCTCCCCGAAGCAAATAGAAATTGAGAAAGATTTGGTACATGCCACAGTGAAATATCCAATTAACAGGGTACAGATCAAACTGTACACGATTCCCGCAGGGCTGGCGTCGAAACAGCTAGAAAACATTGCTCTTGGAGTCCTACCTAAAAGGATTTTAATTGGAATGCAAGACCACGGCCTCGACGAATGTAAATTATAAAAGAGTGCGTTAAAATTCGAGAATTTCGGACTTAAAAATATTACTCTATACGTAAATGGCATCGCTCTGGATGGGGTAATGGATATGGATTACTCAACAGATGGGGTATTCCCACTCTGCGCGAGAGCTTATAGTAGTTTGGCTCATAATACAGGTGCGTGTGATGAACTTGGTTTCGGCATAACTCAGAAAGAATTTGTGGAACAGTTTAATATTTACTCATTTGACATTACGCCTGACTTAACTGCTGGCGTAAATACGCATTTAAACCCCCAACAGACCGGCACCATTTCAGTGAGGCTGGAGTTTGCCAAACCTATAGCCGCGCCTATTAGTGTACTAGTATACCTCGAGTCGCAAGCCCTAATAGAAGTAGATAGATTTAGGAACGTTACCACAGATTTTTAAAATGGACGCGAATACACTCCAGAGAGTGAATAAAAGTGACTGTTTCGCGCGATCAAAATTTATCGGAGTTTTGCAAGAATGAAATATTGAAGCTGGCTAGTTCGAGAAACTGGTACGGGGTTATCGTTAACACCGACATTGTTGGGGGTGAGGGGATTCATTGGTTTGCAATCTATTTTAAAACAAAGGAAAGAATGTACTATTTCGATTCACTCGGATTTCCACCGTGGAATGACTCGACAATTGTGAAGTTCATAGCACAACTAGATGTGCCAGAGATTATTTGGAATCCATATTGTTTCCAAGGACATTATACTGAAACATGTGGCTTGTATTGTATTTTGTTTCTTATGCATATGTCACGTGCGAAGGGATTTATTAATTTTTTTAAATTATTCGATTTATGCGACAAAAATATGAATGATAAATATGTGTGCAGGCAGATAAAAAAAGGTTCCCATATGTTAGTACCCCCTGTAATGTGTAAAGGTATATTATGTAAATCTGTGTATACATTTGTAGCCATTAAGGATTGGGCACTGACCCTTTTTGTATATGATTTCTGCTATTTAATAAATGAAAATATATTGTGCTTTGTCCTTACCCTCATAAAATACTTACATAATCTCATCGATGACCTCGCATTCGCTTGACCGGATGTGCGCCAGTAGCACGACTTCTGGATCGCTAGGTTGGCTAGGCGGGGTGGCTATCACTTCATTTATCAACCTTTCGTCAAAAGTGGCTATAATATGTTCTAGCTCCGTTTCGGCCCTGTAATTTAAATAAATGTCATGAAATTGGATGCGGTTAAATCGTTTTGTGTGCACCATATCTTATTGTTCACGATTCCAAAGCCATACTATATAACCTAAAAACACTTACATTAGCTCGTCTGCAATCTCGCTTGACCGACTGTGATTCAGTACCGCGACTTCTGGATCGCTGGGTAGGCTGTTCGAGAAGCATCCATAGCATTTATTCCCCTTTCGTCAAAAGTGGCACTAACACGATCAAGTTCCTTCCTGGTCTTATAAGGTTAAGTAAAATTAGAGATAAATTAAGAGAAAATAGCACGTAATTTAAAAGCAGATAATTCTTAAAAGTTTTAATATTTCTAAGATCCTACCTGTACAAGAAATATGCAAATATAAACACGCCATATATATAATATATATATATATATATATATATATATATATGCAGAAATAACGACGAAGGAGGTAAAGGATAATTGAAAATATTTTGCAAAACTCAATTATTGTGACCTTTTATAAGTTAATGCCGAATGAAACGTTATATATATATAGACCGAGAATAATCACAAGCTAATTTCAAAACGTATTTGTTATGGCACTTATAAGCTAATTAACACTGAATGAAGCGATGTATATAAATGTGAACCGGTTAGGTTCAATTGTTCTAGGATAGGTCAGATTATATTGTAAACGAGAAAAATTCACCTTTAAATAATCGAGAAACAGACAAAGACAATGGGACTAATTTTATGTTGTAGAAAAATTCAGAACAAAAGGAAATTAGATTGTCAATTATAAGTTACTCACATTTCGATAACGTTTTCATTGAACGGTTCTTGCATATCGCCACAAATTTCCATAACATTCTGTGTTGATAAAAGGTCGCTCCGGTCTGCAGCGTCGAAGAGATGTGCCACTGCGTGAGAGTAATCGGACTCGCATTCCAGCAAATGCAAGAGTGAACCTTGGCACCCTATTGGATAGCAGTGAAATTTGGGCGGGGATTAGAACTTAGGCCTGCATTTTCGACCAACCCGATGTCCTGGGCCCCGCCCACAGTGTCGTGATTGGCTAACTCCGCGAAGTCTGGGCAAGAATTTTGTGCGGAGCTTAGCGGTAAGGCTTGCTTCTTACCCAACCGAGGTCAGGACAAAGTGTCGTGATTGGCTGAAGCCAAGAAGTCTGGGCGTGCCGTCTGCCCCGAATCGCGGTCCCCATTACGTGAGACAAATTTTATTTTTCTGTGATATTCCATATCGTTCAGGAAATATTGATTTAAGATTTGAGATCCAAAACACCGGCTTGTTTGAAATGAGTTTGTTGTCCTAAGAACACTTTGATTATTCCCTGAACAATACAATTCGGTTTTCTGCGAAAAATAAATTTACTGTAGAAGAATTCTTGACCCTTACGAGTAAGCTGCATATTTGCTTATATGGTCACATGTTGTTTACAAAACATTTATGTATTGTGTGTGCTGTTCCAAGGGTAAACTGTTTATCTGCTTTTACGGCCAAATGGTGATTATAAAAAGATGTACGTATGGTTTCAGGTTTGTTATTGAAGAGACATGTGTTATTTGCACTGAAAGGCGACAGAAAGGGCCCCCAACTCGGCTATTGTTTTGTATGATCAATTTGGTATTTATATGGACAAATCAAGTTTCATTAGGTTATCGTTGGTAGGCCTAAAACATAAAATACATCATCTGAAATATGTGTGAAGGGCCGAAAAACATCTGCTCTAAAATTGCTTCCTGACCGTAGATTAAACTCGAAAGATACGACATAAAAACATGCCTTTTCCTGTACATTTTCAAGATTTCCAAAATTAATATACAGGGTGTCCCATAAGTCCGGAATCATAGGAGAAATTAATATTTTTCTATTTCTACAAACCATAATTCTTATTCTCGGGATGCCAATTTCCCGTCCACCATTCTGCTCAGTGACGAGGCTGTTTTTTATGGAAATGGTGAGGTAAATCGACAGAACATCCGCTACTGATCTCAAAACAACCCTCACTGATATACCTCTTCAAAAGAACAAGGTGCATCTCGGGTGATGGTATGGTGTGGCATTTGGAAGGATCGCATCATAGGGCCCCTCTTTTTCGATGAACATGTCACTGGAGGCACTTACCTACGTATGCTCAAGGAAGAAGCATTTCCCAGTGTCTTGAACGAAGAAGGAAATTTCCCAACATGGTTCCAGCAAGACGGCGCTCCTGTACATTACAGCACCCAAGTAAGGGAATACCTGTACCAACAATTCCCTGGTCATTGGATAGGACGTCGAGGGCCTGTGGAATGGCCAGCTAGAAGCCCGGATCTCACGCCACTAGATTTTTATCTCTGGGGCCACTTGAAAATTAAGAGTGTTGAACATTTGCGGCAGCGTATTATTGGGACATGTAACACCATTACTCCTGACATCATTCACCGTGTGCTTGCTGACTGGGTATCACGTCTGAATTTATGTATTGAAAACAATGGTGGACATATTGAGCACGTTCTTTAAATAAAAGCTGTTGTTTTGCCTTTTTTTATTATTTTTCCTATGATGCCGGACTTATGGGACACCCTGTATATATATATATATATATAATTCAGTTAACAAAAATATAAAATTAGTTACAGCCCTAAAACTACATTTTTGAATTGAAATTTTCCCCATATTTTAGATGGTTATCAAAATTTTTTTTTTGAAATCAGCAAGAATTCGCAATTATAAATATCATAATATATATATATATATACATATATATATATATTATGATGTGTTTTTCTGCGAGACACGATTTTAATTACAGATAATTATTAAAAGCTTTAATATTTCTAAAAAACCCTACAAGAAATGTACAAATAAAAACATATATATAATACAGTTAACAAAAATATAAAATAAGTTACAGACCTAAAACTTAACTTTTTTGAATTGAAATTTTTCCCCGTATTTTAGATGCCTATGAAATTTTTTTTTTTAGAATCAGCAAAAATTCGCAATTATAAATATCATAATATATATATATATATATATATATACAGAGCTGGGCACTTGCGTTTTTTTTGCGCGTTTTTTTGCGGTACTGCGGTACTGCGGTACTACTACCGCACTACCAAACCGGTACCGCATAACGCAGTACCGCAAAGGATCGCTGAAAGTACAGCAGTACCGCTACCGCATTCAAATTTCCATTACCGCAGTACCGCAAAAAAAACGCAAGTGCCCAGCTCTGTTAATATATATATATATATATATATATATATATATATATATACATATATACAGTATATATATATATACACATATATATACATATATATATATATATATATGTGTGTGTGTGAAGGGGTCATTAGGAAATTACTTTCTTTTTGAATTGAAGTGTTTTACACCAGCCTTAAACCCACGGTTGGGATTTATTTTCCGTTCGAGTAGTTTCTACACCCCACCTTAGGCCTACGGAGCTCTTTTTTTCTTTTTTGAATTGAAGTGTTTTATCCTCACCTTAGCCCCACGGGAGAACATTAGGGTATCCTGAGTTACGAGTCCCGTCAGGGGTACGAACCCGGTTCCTTTTAGCGCACGTTCACTGAGACACTTGGCTGAGGCGCAGGGCACCCAGCAACCGGACGTGGTGATGCCAGGGACGCCCAGCAACCGGTCGCACCGGGCTCGTGCCCGCCAAAGCGCGGCGCGTCAACTGATACACGGAGGCGATGATGGCCAGAGGCGATGACACCCTGAGGCACTGGCTGATTAAGCCAACTGGCTGATTAAGCCAACTGGCTGATTAGGGGCACTATAAGAGAGCTGCGGGGTGGCTGAAGACCTCATATGCGTCTGACAGCTGTCAGGTGAAGAACCCCCTCCTCTGGGTCCTCTACTCTTCCTCTCTCTCTCTCTCTCTCTAACTCTCTGCCCCTTTGGGGGGTGAGGCCGTACCAACTTCTCCCCCAAAGAGGTTCCCCTGAGGTTAGGTATGCCCCTTTGGGGGGGTTCAGCTTGGAGGATAACTCCAAGTTGCATATCCCTTGCAGCCAGATATTGGGGTTGGCAACAAAGGGTTGGCTCTCCCCTTTGGGGGTTCAGCTTGGGGATAACTCCAAGTTGCATACCTCTTGCAACCCCATTTTGGGGTTGGCGACAAAGATGGGTGCCACAAAGGGGGGGTGGGGATGCCTTACAACAAAGGGGGGGTGGGGATGCCTTACAACAAAGGGGGGGTGGGGATGCCTTACAACAAAAGGGGAGTGCCACCAAGGGGAGTGGGGGATTGGCTCTCTTGCAACATTACATAACATATGCAATTGCATTGCACTCATGGATTTTTGCCACCATCCTACTATTGGGAATCAAGTAAGGTACTTTATATATGTAATAATTATGTCAAAAGAAAAATAATAGAATCTGTATGTATAGACCAAGTAGATAATTTTAATTTGTGTGAAGGTACTTATAAGTTGGACCCTTTAATCAGATTCTTGGTCAAAAAATCCCTTACGGAGTCGGGTGAACGGGTTCTAACCTAAGTGTGAATTTTTTAAAGGTCTCTGGATTGTTTCCTTACTCGCTTTTGGTTCATTCGTTTTTTTTTTTCGGTAAAATGTAAATGGAATAATAAGCGTAAATGTAAATGTAGTAATGGAAGTAATAAATGTGGAAATAAATATAAATGCAATAACTGTAATAATTAGTGTAAAGGTAATAATAATAAATATTTTTAAAAATGTAAATACAATAAAAAATGCAGTAATTATGTCAAAATAATAGAATCTGCATGTAGAGAACAAGAAGATAGTTTTAATTTGTGCGAATGTACTTATAAGCGGGAACCCTTAATAAAAATGCCCTTCTGGGGTCGGGAGAACGGGATCTAGCCTAGGTGCGAATTTCTTAATGGTCTTTGGATTGTTTTCTTATCGCCTTTTTCATTCGTTTATCAGTTTATAATTTCTGTGTAATAAACAACAATGTAATAATCAATGTAATAATAAATTTATAATTTCTGTAATAAATAATAATGCAATATTAAATGTAATAAATTTAAAAATAAATGTAATAATTATATAAAAAAAAATAGAATCTGTATGTATAGAACAAGAAGATAGTTTTAAATTTGTGCGAATGTACTTATAAGCGGGTCCCTTTAATAAAAATGCCCTTCCAATGGCGGGAGAACGGGATCTAACCTAGGTGCGAATTTCTTAATGGTCCCTGTACTGTTTTTCCCTCTTGTTTTTGGTTCATTCGTTTTTCTGTATCCACCCGAAGAGGATGCCAGTGGGCATCGAAACTGTTGTGGAAATAAACTCTGTCTATTAGAGTGGGTTTTTATTATCATATTTTGACCTTCACGTAGAAAAAAGTGAAGTTTTTTGTATTTACTTTGGTCTATTTTTTCATTATTTTCATTGTTTAATTGAGGGACATTGTCACGATCTCTTTTTACAATTATAAACGTTATTCATATCGGAAAACAAAAATAATGCATTAACATTTTCTTGTTTTTTTAATTCGGAGTTTAGTGTTACAAAAAATAAACCACGCAAAACTGGGGACAAAAATGCTCAAAAACTGCTTAAATATTTTTTTTTTTGTCACCATTGTTTGAAGTGTGTGAATGGTCATCTGAAAATTGCTTGTAATAAAATTTTTGTTTTATATAAAAAAAATTATTATAAATTTTAGATATTCCACAAAATACTACAAATATTATGAAAAATTAGAGCTTCAATTTAAAACCTGTTAATTAAATCGATTCAAATTAATTCAGACATAAAGAAATTATATTAGTAATTTAAAATTTTTCCTTTTTTTTCTTTTTATTCGAGAAAATTAATCGCAAGAACTCTTTTACACGTTGGATTAAGAAGAAAGATTTGTGTTCGACACATTCTCATTCCTTTTTTGTCCAACTCTCTAACGCAAGAGTTCGTCGGTATTTTCAGTCTTTCATCTATTCAACCGGTGAACTCTGGAACAGTCTTCCTCAGTCCATCTTTCCCCCTGTATATGACTTTCAATCTTTCAAAGGCAGAGTGCCCAGGCATCTCGAAAAAATCTGGACCTTGATTTTGGCTCTCCTTCTTCTATGAGGGTGGCGTTTTTGCGGGCACTCGCCTTTGGCCCCTCCTTCCTGCCTAAAAAAAAGATTAGGTTCATATTTTAAAATGTACTTTACAGGCAATTTGGCGTCATTCCTTTTGTAAAACTATTTCATTGACAAGAAATTAAAATTAAATAACTTTTAATCCAGTACAAATTCAAGTAAAAATGATTTTATTGTGATTGTTTCGCATCATAACGATTTGTACGAATCGCTTACATTAATTTTGATTTCTCCAACCATGAAATGATTTGAATGTGTTTTTAATGAAATGAAGTCGTGATTTCAACTGAAAATACCAAATATTATCGTTACATAAAAAGACTTTTAAAAACAAAAATTTATGTTCTGTTTGCCTAAATTCTATATTTTAAAGATCTGATTTAGTGTGTGTGTATATACGGGGTGTCAGGAAATGATTGCCCCCCTGTAGAGCAAAAACTAGAAGAGATAGATAAAAACCGGCGAGACCACTTGAAAGAGCGTTAAAATCTGAATAAAAACCATTATATTCTATTTCTGTGATTTTAATTCTTACCATTTTTTTCCCCACAGAAACCATGGCATCATCTATTTTGAACGATTCAGAGAAAAAGCGAGTTCTTGACCGCATTCGAGCTGTCACATTTCGTGAAGCAAAAGAAGCTGGTGCAACTTTCATAACTCGACACTGGGTGGCTGAGAGATTAAAAAGATCAGAAGACTTTGTCAAAAGGAATTGGAATAAGAATCCTGAAGATTGTGAAACAGAATTTCGAGGAGGAAGACCGGAAAAATTATCTCAAGAATCGAAAGACATTGTGCTTGCTGCATCACGGCGCCGAAAGAAGAGCTGCTCTGAGGTAGCGAAAGAGATACTTATCCGTCGTGGTAAGATAGTCAATCGGCAACTTGTGCATCAATTTCGAGTTTGCCAAGGTTTGAGTGCTTGGCATGAAATAGCTAAGCCACGGAAGAGTGATCTTAATATTGAAGATCGGCTATGGTTTTGTGATTATCTTGAGGAATGGACGGAAGACGATTTCCTTCACTTGGTTGTCAGCGATGAATTCTTCGTTTATGTCTCCAGAAAACCAATTTTTCAGAATGATCGGGTTTGGGCAACAACTCCTGATGAAGTCCCAGACGACCAGAAGTATCGAGAAATAGTAAAAAATCCAGCATGTATGGGTGTTTTCATTATGTTCTCTATTCGGAAGCTCATCTGGGTTATCAAACCAAGAGGAACCAGTTGGGATGGGCCTTATTTTCGAAATGTAATTTTAGCCCAACATGTAATTCCGTTTTTGAAAGACCCCGAGTGTGTTTTGGATGTTGAACAGGCAACCTTTCTTCACGACAAAGCCCCCTGTATGAAAGCACTTGCAACTCAACAACTGCTTAAGGACAAGAACATTGATTTTTTCGGAAATAATGAATGGCCTGGCAATTCTCCCGATCTTAATGTCTGTGAACATGTCGGATCCATCATGAAGGATCGGGTGGAGTCCTTAATGCTGGAACAACCCATTCAGAATCGGTATTCAACAGAAATTATGACTGCAAAGATCAACGAAGTCCTTGAAGAAATGAGTCATGATACCGATCTCTTTGAGACACTTCTGGGATCATATCCCCGTCGATTAATGGCCGTCAGAGCTGCAAATGGGGGCAACACCCGATATTAAAACAAGTGTTTTTTATTCAAAATTAAACGCTCTTTCGCGTGGTTTTGTCTGTTTTTTCTATTCCTTTCAGTTTCTTCTGTACATGGGGGGGGGGGGGGGGGGGGCAATCATTTCCTGACTCCCTTTATATGCGAATATCCGCATACGCATCATTTTTAACATCCGCATCCGCACTTCTGATTGCGGATGTTATACGGATATTACCTCTAATAAATTATGCAATTTACAATTAAATTAGCTTATATAGTAGCTTATAAGGCCGAGTCATGCACATTCCATGTAAAGTATTAATTATTAATGAACAAACAAATATATAAACCTCCAAATATAAATACTTGGTAACACAGAAAATTGAACGAAACTTGTTTCATTGAATTTTCTGTGGCTGAAACTCTTGAGAAAGTTATTATTTTTATCATAATGAAAAGAGTAATATTAATTTTAATTCATATGCATTGCCTGCCATAATAGTAATATCACGAAATTTGAAAAATTGTCATATATTATAATTCTATATTATATTGACAGATTAACTAAATATCCGCATCCGCAGATGTTGGAAAACTGACATCTGGTCCACCACTAATATATATATATATATACAGTATATATAGTATGTATTTATGTGTATATATGGGCTACGTCGTGGTCAATGTCGTAACACCGCTTCCCGGAGATCAATGAAGTTAAGCGACATTGGGTCTGGGTAGTAGCTGGATGGGAGAACGTCCTCTGCGTCCAGATTATGTAGCGATCCGAGGTTCGGATCGCCCGTGAAGCTGTAGGTCCCCTCCGTCATATGACCTAAGATGTTGTGAAGGAGGTTAAACAACCCCAATTAAAAAAAAAAATATATATATATATACTACAACGCCCACTGGGCTTGTGCAGCAAATGCCATCTAAAACACAATCTCAGCCGTAGGGGATGACTGGGAGGGGCAAATGTCTGACTAAACTCTTCCCTGGTTCAACGGTTGAACCAGGGTACCATGTACCATCTCTTTATATTAAACCAGGTTAGTAGCACTAATCTTCAACCTTAATGTGTGTACTAAATTTGGTGCAGACTACCCTAGCCTTTTAGGCGTGTATAAACGAACCTAGAATATCAGACACACACACACACACACACATATATATATATATATACATATATATATATATATATATATACATATATATACACTAGGGCGGTTCAAATAAATTAAAATTAAAAATTCAAGCAAGCATGTACTTTTTTTTATTAGACTTAAGAACATAAAACTCCGAGACGAATTTGGGTGGAATCCGAGAGTATTTACTCGGTGCTCAAGCATTCGAATATGTACAGTGGGTGAATTGGCTAAATAACATTTAGATAACCAATGAATTCGCACAATATAACGTTCAGTGATGGCACAAATGCATTGATATCACCTTAATATCATACATGAAATCTAGTCGCCTGAACATTTATCGGTGGCCAATGTCGACTTATTGTGGCCAGGAAATTAAATTAGTGCCGGTGCATTTCCACTACATGTAAGAGGAACTGCTTTTGAATCTTGGCTTTGGTAATGGTTGCATTGAAATTCTTTATCATGGACACGCTTTCAGCACTGTCGTTGATAACATTGAGTCTTTACATGGATAGGACGGATCGTCTGTCGTCGTGGTGATTTTTTTCACTCATCAAATGCCCTAAGAACCCTCGGCTGATCTTGAAAGTATCAAATAACTTGAATGACGCTGAATCGACAAAGTCTGAGCGATCCATCCTCTCTACTGAAATGTTTCCTTTGGATTTTCTCCGATCTTTCTTTAATGTTCCTCTCTCTAATAAATTTGCTGCCTCAACCATTTTTATCTTTGTTTTCCGATAAGGTTTCAAAAGAAACAAAGCCAAGCCAGGGGGAGATTGTAGACACACGTTTCGGAAATTTCCATTTTCCATCATCAGTGTTAAAATTATAAAAGCAGATAGAAAAAAATGAATAAATATAATCAACGGAAACTTATACAATATATTTAAATAAATGTGTAATATTAATGGTGTTTATATTTATTAATTAAAATTAAAAATAAAATAATATAAAATATAGAAGAGTGATCAGTCGTCAAACATAGAGTAAAAAGCGAACAAAATTGAGAGGAGTCTTACCAGGTTGTTATTGTCGGGGTAAGGGGACTAATTGAGCAGAGGGGTTGGGAAATGATTGGTTGTGGAAGGAGTCCATATTAGAAGAGTTGGAGCCAGACGGAGCGATGGTGAATTTCTTCTCAGTGGTAGGATATGAGAGTTTATTTGGCTATGTTTAAGTTAAAGGCAGAACTATAGTCGTTGAGAGTTGGTTTAATACTGAGGATGTGTAGGGACTCCAGAATGCGGAGGTCGTTTGGATGATTCGTTGTGTTGATAAGTTTAAAAATGGAGGGAAGTAATGGGTGGTTGTGAAGGTGTCAGTGATCTCTTATTGCGTGGTTGTGAAGGTGTCAGTGATCTCTTATTGCAATGCTCGTCCACTCTGGTTTGATATTGGTGAATAGTGCTGCCAATATTGTTCGCTTTGCAGCGAACACAGTTGAAAACGTAGATGGTGGACGAAGCAAGGGGGTGAGGTGTTTTTTCTTTGTGGTTGAAGTATGATTTGATAATATTATTGTTGGTGAAAACGAATTGAAAGTTAATTTTGGGGTAAAGAGGGGTGAGTAGGAGGCGGAGTTCTGAAAGTAATTTGTGACTGATATGGTCGTAATAAGGAAATGAAAAGTATTATACGTTTTTTCTAACGGTATGAACTTTAAGGGGGGGGGGGTAAATATTTTAAAGAAAATTTCTGGTTAAAAATTGTAAAATATATTTTGGGAAAGAGTTGTTAATGCCGAAATTATGAATGAATTCTATTTCGTTGTGGAGGGATAAGTACGAAGAGCAAAGATGATAGGCGCGGTGAGTAGTATGACCGCAAATTGGGAGAGTGCAGGAATGTTGCAATGTTGATCAATGTTGCAAGGGGGTTATGCAATGAGGGGAGGGGTTATGCAACAACTCAATGCTGCAAAGGGGGAGGGAGGGAGCTTCGGGGGTAGAAGGGAGGATGACCTCACGCCAAAGGGGTAACCTTAACCTAAGAAAGGGAAAGGAGAAGGAGGAGGGGTGTTCGCCTGGCTCCAGCCAGACGCACAATGAGAGTTCATCTGAGCACCTGCTGACTTATAAGGTGTAAATCTATCAGCTGGTTTAATCCGCCAGTTGGCTTAGAAGGCTTCATAGAAGGCGTAAATGGCTTGTTCAGGTGTACATTATTAGGGTTGAGTTGCCAGATAACGCTATTTATTTAATTAATGCATATATTCTTGACAGTTGGCTTAGAAATCCGTCAGTCGGTTTAGAAGGCGTAACCAATCATTTGGTATACATATAATTAAATAATAATTTCGTTTATATAGGGTGATCCAGAGAAATGGGACCCAAAAGAAACCCCTGTAACTCTTAAAGTATAAGTCCTTTTATAAAATCATACGCATCATTCGAAAGAGGATAGTTACAAGTTTGTACAGGATTGTATAGGCTTTGACAATACAAGAAAAGATAAGATACAAAACAAAATAAAAGTGTTAGTTAAAACTAACCCTTCAAGATGACTGCATGGACTGTGGAACAGCTGCGTTTCATAACTGAGCAATATTATGAGCATGGAAGAAGTGTAGTTTCAGCTCAAAGATCTTTCAAGACAAATTTTCAGATGTCAAAATCACCTTCTAAGAGCTGAAACTACACTTCTTCCATGCTCATAATATTGCTCAGTTATGAAACGCAGCTGTTCCACAGTCCATGCAGTCATCTTGAAGGGTTAGTTTTAACTAACACTTTTATTTTGTTTTGTATCTTATCTTGTCTTGTATTGTCAAAACCTATACAATCCTGTACAAACTTGTAACTATCCTCTTTCGAATGATGCGTATGATTTTATAAAAGGACTTATACTTTAAGAGTTACAGGGGTTTCTTTTGGGTCCCATTTCTCTGGATCACCCTTTATATACAACCAAAAGACTTAAATAAAACACCATTACATCATTCTGTTTATTTTGGACGAATTATTGGAATCAATTTCATGAAATATATAGAAAATAAATTTACAATCCAAAACAAACGAAGAATATATGCAATAAAAAATAATAATAGTATAAGAAATACGAAAGAGGATTATATATATAATCAAAAAATAAGAAAAAATAATATAAGACAGAACGATGGAGTATAACCATCAATATAGCAGTACAGGAGAATATATATATATATATATATATATATATGTGTGTGTACAATAGGATGGAGTGAAAAAACTTTTTTAGAATTCAGTTTTGTACGGGCACCCAAAAGTTGGTCTGTGGTACTAAGAAATCTGTAAAATGTTAGCTACCTGCGACATCAACTTCGCCAGCCCCAAGGAGGTCAAAGATTTTTGCCTTTCAGGTGCCTCCAAAAATTAAGGAAAAATTCAAAGATTTAAGCGTATCTTCCGTTGTGTTTATGCTAGGAAGATCATTTTTGTTTCATTTGATTTGTCTGTTTATGTTCTTTAACTTTTCTCTTATACACGTTTCTCCAATTCCTCACAGAAATTTGTAAAATTTGGTATTTCATGAAAAATACTAACAAAAAATAGGAATTTCTATTTGTTTCGTTGAGTTTCTCAACTTTAGTAGATGTTTTAGCACCATTTTAAGGTTTTCATTTGATTAGATTTTCACAGATTTAAATTATGTCATAAATATATTATTTAGGGTTTGTTATTTGTACTATATTACATTATAATTTATATCTCCTTTTCAGATTATTTGATTGCTTTGATAAATTTTTATATTGAATCTGATTCGCTGAAAACATTTACAGTCACTAATATAGTCTAATTCTATTCCGACGCACAAAGCAAAATTAGACATGACTTCCATGGCCTCGAATGAATCAGCAAAAAGGAAGACGAGGAATACTCAACAGCTGAATCCAATCTTTGGACCACCAAAGGATCTCTCACTGATTTATTTGCCTTCGTCCAAAGATATACGTCAGTGTTTCCTTTATGTTAGACAGGAAAGAATTAAGTCAGGAGAAGCTAATCCAAAAATTTGATGTTGCTGCAGTCGTTGCCCTAAAAGTAAAGACTTTATGGGATCGTGCTTCTTTTCCAACTAGCCATCATAAGACCGTAACGCAGCGCATTCAAGGTTTGTACGAAAAATATCAAAATGTCTTAAAACAATTCAAAGGGCGAAAAGACCAAGCATCCAATCAAGCATTGCTTCACAAATTTTAACTTGACTCACTGAAGCTCTATGATATAGCTTCTTGTAAATGTGAAGACTTCCTGACATGTCGTTCTGAGAAAGACCGAAAAGTTCCTGTTCTAGAAAGAGATTTTTTAATGACCAACGAACGTCTCGAAAAATGATGATTGGATCCGTAGATAAAGTGGTCACCAAAAAGGTGAACAAAAAGAAAAAGGCACACAAACGTGTGAGGAATATACAGCACGGATCTCGAAAGGCATGAAAGAATTTGATACTGCTGCAACTGTTTCGTCAAGTTCCAGCGAAACGGACGAAAGCAGTGAGCCGTTAAAACTCACGACAAAACCATTAATTAATCCCAGACCTTCACAAATGAGAATGAAAATGAGAACCTTCTTCTTGCAGTGATTACTGATAACCGGCCAAACATTCGAAAATTGGCAATACGAAGGATCGAAGTAGCAAGATCTCAAGCTGAAAAAATGAAAAGCATTCGCGAGTTCAGTGTACCGAAGCTAAATTTCCATGCACCTGACTACACTGTTATTATATTTTGGACAGATTGTCCCATCAGGCTTGAGCCACCGTTGACAAAACACTTAACCAAAGAGGAGTTGACATCATTGGCTCTTTCAATTCCCTTGTCATACACAAGCAGTAGAAAGGAGTATCAAACTTGTAACAGGAGTGGCAAGAACAGTTTATGGAAGTGAGAGGAGAGATGGCTACGTTAAAACTAAATTGCATCTCAAACAATAATGAAATAATTTGAAACCAAGAGAGACTGCAAAACTAAATAAGAAGCTTTCTAAATTATTGTGGTGGGTGGGTTAGGGTAGAACTCAAAGAGCAGCCACCTCCACGTGGTGAGGTCTGGGTAATTTAAGCCGAGATATGCATGGTTCGTATCTAGCTTAAATTAGCAAAGAACTGCTCCAATAAACCAATATATTTTAAGCCATGCAGCTATTTTATGAGCTTCTAAAAGAAAACTGAATCACTGAATCACGCTTAACATCAACCAATCAACGAAATCAATAAAAACTATTTTTTGTTAGTACTTTTCATAAAATACCAAATTTTAAAAATTTCTGTGAGGAATGGGAAAAAAGTGTATACGTGTAAAGTTAAAGATAAATAGACAAATCAAATGAAACAAAAAAATAATCTTCCTAGCTTAAACACAACGGAAGATACGCTTAAATCTTTGAATTTTTCCTTAATTTTGGGGGCACCTGAAAGGCAAAATCTTTGACCTCCTTGGGGCCGGTGAAGTTGATGTCGCAGGTAGCTAATATTTTACAGATTTCTTATTAGTACCACAGACCAACTTTAGGGTGCCCGTACAAAACTGAATTCTGAAAAAAGTTTTTTTCACTCCATCCTAATATACAATTATACTAAATAATTAAATATATTGAAAATAAATATGCATCAAAATACATTCATTTTGTTCTACTGCGCAAAACACTAAACTCACACGTAATCGAGTCTACAGTCAATCATTATTGCTTTGCACTACGTGGTAAATACGGGTTAACATTATTTCACCTCTCAAATTATAGGGATACCTGTACTCTATGTAAATGGCCTTCATATCGTTCAATACTATTTTTGTGCCCACTTTACATTCGGTTGGCCAGCTATCTTTAAACAGGGCTAGAATGCAATCAAAAGTACGCACGAAGAGGTCATCGTTAGCCAGAACATCATTATTAAATACAAGTTTATAAACACTCCTTTCCAATCGAGGGTTTATTCTTACCGATCCGAGCTTTCCAATCGTGAACTCTTCTTCACACTGCATAGCGGCAGTTGAAATAATCTTCTAAGTCGATACGACAGCTGCTCATTATATAAAGAAATAGTTCTTCAGGGTGAACGGTGTAGGTGAGCTCAGTCCTGTACCGCTCAAGTGCTTTGTACCAAAGTTCATCCAGCTCTAGACCATTCTCACTTTGTTCAGTTCTACACTCAATAAATCCATCGAGCAGAGCGGTGTGTGCGTATTCAAGAACCGTATCAAAATAAAGCATATCCATCATACGCGCGTCTAATATAGGCTTCAGCTTGCGGAATCCGACGATTTCAAACATTCTGTCGAAGATGAATCGGTTTCGTGTAGGGACAAGAACGTTATTATCAGATGCATTCTTCCACATCAGTCGTATATCAATGCATAGCAGATCGTTATTTATACACAACGTACAAACAACGGCGAATGATGGGGTATCACTAATCTGCTCTCTTCTTGTACCTACACCTGCAGGAATTTTATAACAATCCTCACTCCACTTCTCAACTACCACGATGATTCTATTTATCTCCTCAACACTTAAATAAACAACATTCCGCTTGTTTGTTTGTCTACAAGTCGTTTCCAGTATATAGTTAATGGCACCGGTTTCACGCCTGAACACGCGCAACGACTTCGTCACGGACACATCGTACACGGCATTAAGAATGCTTCTCAAAGGGAGTTCCATCGCATTCGAGGAGCGCACGTCCAATCGGTTCAAGCTCTGAGATGACTATGAGTGACAGGCGAGCGGATCGGCTCGACGGGAGGAGTGAGTCACACCATAATCTGATGAAACGTGTACGGCGTTGTTCCAACGTGAATACTTTTATCCCATCATACTGGGTAGGTGTTTTGAGAAATTTTCCGAAACATGAAGCAATACCGGTTTTAATGTTTTATCACTCCCACTCCCCAGAATACGCACCAGACATTTTTGCTTTGAGGGATTTTCACAAACTAAACACATTTTATTCACACTCCGGCGCACTATTTGAGAAAAACATATGACCATATTTTTCTTTTTTGCTTAGCATGCGATACTCATCTCTAAATTCACGCAGACCTTTAGCCATAACGTCACTACAAACCTCGTCATGATATATATTAATGTAGTGGTAAAAATACTTAAGATTCTCCATGATGACAAGATTTACATTCTCAGTCGCAGAGTACGAGTACTCGGTATGATGCAACATGACATAATATCGCTTGTCGTACCACTCATCAACAAGACTCACTAACCATATACGTTGCTTCTCTTCTGCACGTGTTGTTTCTTCTACTTCACGGTATATGCAAGCTTTTATAAAGTTTAGTCCTTCAACATAGTTCAATACATCACTTGTACCACGAAATCCTGCAATGCTCTCGCCAGAATAGCCGTAGAGTATTTGTACCTCTTGTTCCTTCGCACGATTCAATGTAGCCTTAAAATATCAAAGGAGGGTGGAATAGGGAGCCATTCAGTAACCTTATCTTCACACTTTGCCGAATACCACTTCATAAACGTCGAACACGCAATATTAAAGGTAGCCATTACTATTTTTCGTCTACGTGGGGAAATGCACGTCTGAGACCCAGGGCTTGTAGCGGTCAACTGAACACGCATGGAAGAGATATGCCTAGTTAGTAGCAGGAGTCACGTGACCGATCATACAGGTGGGCGGAGATTAGAACTTTCGCCTGTACACACAAACCCACACACACACACACATACACAAAGGAGAACGTGAAACGCTAATTGAAACACGATTTATTTAATAAACAAAATATTCAAGTATACATATATATATATATATATATATATATATATATATATATAACAAATACGTGTAATAAATAAACATATCGTTAACAATAGACATTCAAAGATTATGGTATCCAAAGGGTACGGTATCATAGGTACCAGCCACTTGGTAACGTTTCCTATAGGTGTTACAGCACACCTTCGTACCCCTAACTTCCTTCACGCCCCCTAGCTTCTCTGCCCGAAAATTGTGGGTCCCTACAGTTAGTTGGGATGGCTGGTCGCCCTCATCATCGTCCAAGCACATTAGATCCTTCAACGAATCAAAGTTAACGACCCGCCGATTTCCCTGGTTGAGCGTGATACCCTTAGCCTTCACGATATATTTCATATCCTCCCCCACCCTCACCCGTACCCCATAAGTTTTTGGCCCTGTTGAGACAAAAGAGTCGGCGTATGCGATTTCTCCATGCTCTTCCTTGATCTTATCAGTCAACTCTCCGAGGAATTCACCAATAGGAGGCATGTATTCACCCTCCATCGTTGTGAATATCACACTATCTGTATCGGCTTACAAAACCCTCCGCCCAAGAGAATGCAATAGGCTCCAAAGTTTGATGCGTGCGTAGGCCGTTGTGAAACTGGCTACAGGTATGTTCGTAACCCGTGCGGTATCTATGGCCAATTCGGTATTGTTGTACTTTATTATGTAAGTATTCCCTACATTTACGATCTCCATGACCTCTTTATCGGGAGCGTTGGCATAATCCCAGACTTCACTATAACTTTGTGCCAAATGAACGTTCCCTTTGCCACCAGTATTCTGTGCAAATTTTCCCCAAAGACTGTTTAGACACAACTTTGCACTAAAGCGCTTGCCCGGGTTCTTTACAATTTGGGAATGGTCAAGCTGAATACCTTCACGGTCACGGTAACTTTGAATATAAGCCGATTTTTCATCTTCGGTATCAACTCCTCGCGGATACCCTGATGCTTCTACTTTATCCTTCAAAAAAGCGTTTATATATGGCGTGAAAAGGTCGGGTAGCTTCTGAAACCTCCACACCTCATGTTTCTTCAATATTCTGTAGCCATGGCGAACAGCTAGATCCAGCTCTGGGCTTGTATACACACCTCTGATCTTACGCTGGTTGGTTGTATGATTACATTCCCCATTGTTCTCCTCTTCGGACTTCAAGCACAGGGGAAACATGAGCTTGTGATCGATAACGACGGGTAAGATCGGCATCCATAAATCGCGAGTGGGGAGCACATCTACGAAAGAAAGCCCGAAATAGTACCCGTTCAATTTGTTGAGAACACCTCGATGGTGGGCAGGTCAGGTCCCACCAGTTTCTTAGGTGCACCTACGGGGTACGGATTGTTCTTCATCACGGAGGGATATAAAGAACAGAAGTCGTAGTAATGGAGTTTCACACCCTCCGTAGGCGGAAAATATAGCTTGAAGGGATTTGTACGCCCTCCGAACAAGCTATCACCGCATTTGAGAGGATCCAGCACCACTGAACGTTTGATCGTGTTTATTTCTTCACGGTACTGTCTATCTGTTTCCATCCGTGCATCATACTCATGCTCCCACAAGACTTCGTGAGTGAATTGGGAGCCTATAAGTTGATCGCGGGTGCAGGTCAACGCAAGCTTGTCGACAGGAGATCTACCGTGGATATCTCCTACGGTTCCACACTCAGGACGGGGGCATCCGTGCCACCAGTAACCGTTAAAGGAGTACACAGTCTTCTCACCAATGGCACGGTTTTCGCTTAGACCATCAACCCAAAAAACACGACCATTAACCTTAATGGGTACTTCACCCGTGTTGCGGGCATGCTTTATGTATACACCTCTGCTGCTGTAGGTGTATAAGCCAGTAAATAGCCTTGTGCCCATAACTGCGGGAATTGTTTCTGTGAATAACGGCTAAGGTGTCTTTAGGCATGAAGTTATTCTTGAACACCGTAAAATATAATGAGGCGACGGTGGTTGCGACTTACAATGGATCGGATTTGAAACGGACTATGTACATCCTTCTAAAGGCCTGGAAACATACTCTAAGCACGCGCGCATCATTCACGTAATAACGCTCACATTCATCAGCTATATTATAAGGATAAGGTTTATTAAAACTGTTGTAGTATCGGTCAAAATCTTCACGTTCATCTGCACGCGTACATTCATAGTTAAAGTAATGTTTGGGTGGAGGTAGTCCTACATAATTTAAAGTTTCGCTAGTGAGGAATGTGTAGGGAAAATATCGTTTTGAAACTTCAGCGGCTACGCCCATCACCTTGGGTAGCTTTACTAATTTACAAGGTGTGAATAATAAAGTGTCTTTAAACTGTACATTACCTCTTATTTGCATCTGTTTTAGTTTGTTGCTTCTTTTCAAGGGATCACCTGTAAATATCTCAGAGGATTCGTGCTCAAGCAACTCCTTAGAAAGGAACTGTGTGTCAAATTTTGCCCGTTATGGGCAAGAACATACACAATTTTTTTTTGAACTTGTCCGCTAACTTGACAATGTAGGACACAAACCGTTTCACAGGGCTATCGTGAGCAATCGTTTTAAAAACGTTTGTCCGTTTGCCACATTTGTGACACTCATCACACTCGATCTCCATACACTCATCACAGATAGTCTGGCTCACAAGTAAATGTGGAATAACCTCTTTGGTTTCAGGGTTCGTGTATTTTTCTATATCGTCGTACACAGTTATACAGGGCTATTTTTAGGCTTACCGTCTTTCATATAACATACATGCTTTACTCCAACCGTCTTATATTTCTCATGGCATGTAGAACAGTGAATGCCATCACATTTATGCGTGAATTTTCCCCAATTATCCATCATGTGAAACATACCACATTCACAGATTCTCATTTTCTTGCACGTGCCAATTGACTAATGGAGGTCAAAACAGTTTTTATTGAAAAATGTGCGTCTACATACATCACAATCCCTCTTCTCAGCTTCAACTACACGGCTTTCACATTTGGAGCTTTTACCTGCTCACATACCATGTTGCAATCTTTACGATGTTTCACTGTATCATCCGCAAACTCGATACACCCCTTACACAAATCATGATATTGTCCATATTTTCGACTTTTATCATAACTCGCGTAAAGGTCACCTATATTACGGATGGAGAGATAAGTTGTCTCTGACAGCCCTAAAATAAGTAGGGGTCTTGTACGATCTCTCACACAGCTTTTAAGAACATACACAGTCCTACGACGATCATCCATTCCAAATACAACTATACGAACATTCATTTCCTGTTCTACCCTTCTCAGCTCCTCAGGACCCATATTACAGTCAAACTCAAGTTTACAGTCTACAGCTAGTTTACGGGCACGCTCCACTACCGTAGGTAACCAAATTTTTTGGGTCTCTGTATTTATACAGTAAACATACGAGCTAAGACTACTGCTATAAAGCCGCAACCACGATCGACGTTTATATGCCGTCTATAAATAGATAAATAGCCTGAGAATTGAAGTTAAGAGTATAAGGTGTGGCACTGACACGCAACACGGAATACACGGTCAATATTTACCGTGAAGTTGTCCATATTGAAGGCTATACTACTTTGAGAGGCCTGCATTATACGGCATAATATATACTCTACATCTTCAGATGCCAAGCGTCTGAATGGTATTACTACCCAAAAATCATTTACATCTCCGTCATCTGACCCGAACCCGAAGGACAGCCTCGTCCTGACTTCACGTTTGTCGCGGTTCTGAAGAGCAAACTCTACAATTCGTTCAACTATGCGCCGTAGTCCGTGTTCAACACCATTGCTATACGTGGATCTAGGATCAACCCTACTATATACCGATTTCTAGTCAAGGCTGGGGTGGTAGCGGTGCGCACCAACTCGAATGTTATACCATCCTCTACAGAACGAGAAGCTGCTGCGGCTGTGGAGGATGTACCCGGAATTGAACAGGAATAAGGGGGTATATTTTTATTTGAGGAAGGTACTACTGTGGGGGTTGTGTCGTAAGACGTAGAAGGTTAGGGCTCTATCACTGGTGATCTAACAACCGTTGCAATCCTGGCACGCTTTATACCTGACGTGGAGGGATGTGAGGGAAGAGAAAAGCAAGACTGTAGAATATAAGGGTCATCACTTAAATATTTATTATATTTTGTAAATGACTCACTTAGGAGTGTGACGTGTTATAAAGTTGATTCTGTAGAAAAATTCAGGTTCACGAGCCCATTCACATGTATTATATCTGGCCCTACAGGATGTGGTAAAATTGTGTTTATGCTTAAAATCATTAAAGAAAAGGGAGAGATGTTCTCAAAATTTGTGCATAAAGTTATATGGTGCTATTCGACGCATCAATCAGTGTTCAACGAGTACCAAGATGATATTTTGTTCCACAAAGGTGTATATGACGTTAAATCGTTAAAGGGAAATGAACATCCATTCATTGTAATTGACAATCTCATGTTGGAAATGGATGAAACGTTTGCCGAGACATTTACAGTATTCTCCCACCATCTTAACATAAGCGTGTTCTTCATCACCCAAAATCTATTTTTCAGAAATAGATACATGCGCGATGTGTCGTTAAATACACAATATCTAGTCTTGTTCGCGCAAAGTAGAGATGTATCACAAATTGGGGTATTAGCCAATCAATGTTCCCGAATCAGCGTAAGGAGTTTTTGGAAGTTTATAAAGAAGCTACAAGCACGCGTTACGGATATTTGCTTTGTGACCTTCACCCGCGAAACACGTTTAGGGTGCTTCTAAGAATGAATATATTTCCAAACGAGCCTGGAACGGTATATATTCCAGAATAACAAATAGGCTAAAGAAATACTATGAATTAATAAAAATCTATTATCGACTACCCCGTGCAATGCAGCAGAAGTTTGCTAAAAACATCGACTCCGACTTTTTAAAATGCATCTGTGAAATCTGTCTTAATGTTATAAATTGCAGTGTATCAATGAAACCCCCTCAGAAGGCTCGCCTACGCCGTTGCAAGAACATAATACGTGCACTCGCTCGTAAAAGTCAAACTGTGGGGAAGAAAAACCGAATTATTGTACAAAGAGGAGGGTTATTCCTCCCCATCTTATTTTCAGTTTTGGGGTTCTTTACTGACTAGATTAATATAATGAAAAAAGTGGTAGAATCCAGACACGGTTCTAGAACCCCGTAAAAGCAGGCATAAAAGAATGGAAAGCGAATTGTTAGCCATATTAAACTAAAAAAAATACCTGATGAGAAAAGAATCTTATCCCAAGAAGCTCTGCAGAAATTTCTTCACGAATACGAAAATTATAAGAATCCGACAGAGATTCCCGTGGTTATTAGGCACAGCACGGAGAACGATGGGCATGATGACATAGTGCCTCTGTCCGACGATAGAGCTGACCAACCAAAGATTAACGGGTCGGCCACACAACATATCGAGCATGTATTAAAAAGTACCCTCCCACATACATTGAGGAATAAAGGTTTAAGTCTTTATAATCTATTCAATGAGGATCCCAACATACAATGGACCGATACAGGTGAGATCATTGTGGAAGGAGGAAAAGGTACAGGGTGAGACAGTGGGATAGGCCATCACCATCAGGATGGAAGCATATAAAAGCAAAACTACAACAAATAAATGTCCCCAAAACAATGGTAGAAAATCTGAACAGGTTAAAAGACTTGGAACATGCATCGCACTTGAAACAATTGAAAACGCCATCGCCCCCAGCGGTAACACCTCTGAAGAGGAGAAAGAAGAGGATAAACAACGATCAACCCTACCCACGTGCCTCTAAAATACACAAATGGCTAACATATTAAGAAGACGCTATTATGATATTTCTAGCCCATCCTCCTCCGGAGGCGTAGATAGACTGTACAGGAGTGTTTACAATGCTGGAGTAGGGAAAAAAGATGTTGCGAGTTTTTTGCGGAGCAGGACGCTTATACACTTCATAAACCTGTGAGAAAAAGGTTTAAAACAGCCAAGACAACAGGTGCTTCGATTGACTCTATTTGTCAAGCAGATTTAACAGACATGCAAAGATAACGATGGTTACTGCTACATCCTATTCATAACTGATGTATTCTCTAGATATCTGTGGCTAATTCCTCTGAAAAAAATCGCCTGAAACAGTTGTAAAGCCACCAAAACGTTGATGTTGAAAGGAAACAGGGTTCCTGGGTTTTTGTACGGGTATGGGGAAAGAATTTATGGGCCGAGCTTTTCAGAACATGTTGACAGAGTTTAATATGAGCTACTACACTACTAATTCTATACATAAGGCATCTTTAGCTGAAAGAGTTCAACGTACCATAAAGGAACGCCTGCTCCGCTATTTTACACAAAAAACACATACAGATATATAGACATTCTGGAATCATTGGCCTCATCCTACAACCGCTCACACCATCGCACCTATCGAGATTTTATAAAGAGGTGCGCGCATCGAGACTGATGTGAGAAGAGATGGAACACCACCACCATACTCTGCGCATTTCAAAATCAATGATTATGTAAGGCTGTCACGCTCGGGAAATAAATTCGCGAAGGGATTTTTAAAATTAGGGCTATGAAATCTAAAGACGAGATAATGTTGTATTACGTAGAAGATTTGAATGGGGAAGAAATCGCAGGAGGTTTTTACCGCGAGGAGTTGCAGGAAGTGACATTTAATTTTTGGAAAAAATGTGTTTAAAATTGAGAAAATTTTAGGAAGCAAAGGTTCAGAGAAGAGAAAAATGTACCTGGTGAAATGGCTAGGATACCCAGAAAGCTTCAACACCTATATAAAAGCTGATTCAATAAAGAAGCTTAAATAGTATGCAACATGGCGCCTAACCATTTCTACGTCACACTCCCGTCCTCCTTGTCCCTGTCTGTACACACTAACAACACACCAGCCAACTTTGTAACAGAACTCCACGGACCCATTGAATTGGGTCGTGATACGTATGAGGTGGGTATATGCGAAATTCAGCTGAAAACCCTTTTTTTAACTATTGATTATAAAGAACCCATTTTTACGATTCTTAGAGACTGTAATGAGCGTGAAAAAGCCGGGTTAACTCGAGATGTAACCATGCGTACCGCCCTGACTGGGGATGCACGGTATTACAGTACAGAAGTAACACTAGGACGGGGTCACTATGGTGCTGTCGAGGATGTTGTGAGAGACTTAAATGTAAGTTTAAAAAGCTCAAATCTTATGGGCGATATAGTATACGAAATCGTAAACAATGATCCCCATGCATGTACTGTGGCCCTGAAATCGCAGGCTAACTGAAATATTAAAGACCAAAGAGTGTTCAAAATTATGACCAAAGGACGATATCGATCAGTCATCCAAAGAGATACATTTCACGAGGCACAACACGACTTGTCCAGCTAATGTATCAGTTGAAATTGGAGAAAATGTTGGATGGCTATAAACCAGTGGTGGCATTCAGTCGGTTCGCGCCGGTTCGTGCGAACCGGTTCCTAAAATTTCTCGAGTTCGATTTGGAGGCGATTTAGAAATATTTAAAAGGAAATTAAATAAAGGGTTTCAATAAAAACATTTTTTAGTTTTAATTTCTGACAAGGAAGGGAGAGGAGAAGGGGGGACGGGGAGGGGAGGGGAGGGCGAACCGGTTCTTAAAATTTTTGAATTCCACCACTGCTATAAACCCCTAGACATGTGCTATATTTACAGCAATATAGTGGAGCACCAGTTTGTAGGGGATACCCAAGCACGCCTGCTGCGCATAGCGCACATCCCCAACCATAGAAGCACGAGTTTGGGTATTACATATGACAGGCCTCATTATGTGATTGTCGCAGCTAATCTAATAACCAATATCTCAATATACAGTATATAAGAACGATTGAGGGAAAAAATTCCTCATTCGGTAACGGGAGCTTAGCAGTGAAGCTCTACTTTCGACGCACTGAGTTATAATGGACAGAAAGCCTTTCACACTCTATCGAGGTATGAGATACCAGCGTGATAGTGGACTTGGATCCATTTTTTCAATCATACTACGTACGGCTGTCCCCTTACTGAAGAGGGGTGCCAGATACCTCGGGAGGGAAGCGTTACAATCAGGTCTTAACACGGCAGAAGACATATTGGCTGGGGCTAAACCTAAAGAAGCTCTAAAAAGACACTTAAAGCGTACACGGGACGAAATCGTCAAAGATGCAAAGAGAAAAATGCGTGGTGGTGGGAAGAAGAGGGCTGTCCAGAAGAAGGGATTACCACCACGTGGCATTGAACATAAAATTATATAAAAAAGAAGTGTTCTAAGCGAATGAAACCTATGGTTGACCATTTTTTTGACTGATATAAGCTAAGGACATTGATCTCATGAATCATAGTTTGTTAATTTGTTTAATACTTGTCTCGAAAGGAGGCACTATTTCTAACTCGTCATGGCACGCTTCATCCATCCGTGTAGTTCACAATGTTGTAAATCGGAGATATCCCTCTTTGACATGCCTTCAACTCAAGTTTCTATTGAACACAGCGACGTTATTACAATTATCCCTTTAAACACAATTAGTTCCCCGAGTGGCCCTATAGAATTCGTGATACCCAGCTCAGGCCCTTACTCTTTTGACCCAAGCTCTGTGCACATGTACGCTAAACTACGTATAGCCCATTCTGATGGAACGTACTGTGATGACAAATATGCTGTATATCCTGAAACAAACTTTCTGCACTCCTTATTCAACCAGTGTGACGTATATTTAAATTAGGTCAACATATCGGCAGCAACGGGGTACTACCACCTACGATCCTATCTGGAAAATGTGCTGAACTTTTCCAAAGAAGCGAAGGATACCTTTTTAAGTGCCGAGGGCTATTATGAAGCTAAAGACGAAAGTAGTATAAAGGACAAATTTAAAAATTCTAAAAAGAAGATATACGAGTGTTTTGGACGCCTTCATACAGACATCACATTCCAAGAGAATTTGCTTGTGAATGGGGTAGATATGAAGATAATGCTCACCCGCACGAATCCTGAGATCTGTTTAAATCTGGAAACTGATCAAGAAGAGGGAGCAAAACCCGTTGTGATTCACATTATGGAGACATACCTCCGCGTAAGGCGAATGAAATTAAGTTCACCAAAACAAATAGAAATTGAGAAAAATTTACTACATGCCACAGTAAAATACCCAATTAACAGAGTACAAATCAAACTATACACGGTGCCAGCAGGGTTGGCATCGAAACAGATAGAAAACGTGGCCATGGGAGTTCTACCTAAAAGGATATTAATGTTTTTGTGTTGGGAATTAAGATAGTTAAGAAAAATGGGGTCGTGGTTGGTACTGTGAAAAAGGAGAAAGTTGTCTTCAACATATCTTTAATATAGGTGTGGTTTATAGTGGGTGAGGCAATGGAGTAGCCAGTTATTTTCATGGTGACTGAGAAAGATCTACAGATCTACAGAAGCTCAGGTTAACAAAGACCCTAAGATCCACTCTAAGGTTAGCCCGAAAGAAAGAAGAGAGAGTAGGGTGTTAAAAGAAGAGAATAAGGGTTTAAATAAGTAGCAAACCCTATCATTCGTGGGTTAACATTCATTCAGAAAAAGAGAGAGAAAGACTCACCATCATCATCCTCCGGCCACTGCCGACAAGTCGGAAAAATAGTCGAAGAGAATAGGAAAGGGGTGAAAGATAAAAGAAATAAAATAAGAACGCTTACAAACCATGCAAACACAGTCTTAACTCACTATCATACCATGCAAACTACAGACATGCAAGTAAAGAGAGTTACAGACATGCAAGTAAGGAGAGGATAAGAAAAAAAAAGTAGGTAGAGTATAACAAAAAGTGGGTTAGTTTACGCTACGAGCTACATCTACGTTCGTGTTAGTAATGGTATTGCATACATCCAGCTTTGGGATGAGAGTGGTTTTGTTCTTCTTCACGTAAGGGTATAATGAGCAGAAATCGTAGTAGTGAAGCTTCACCCCGTCTGTAGGCGGAAACTAAAGTTTGAAGTGGTTTGTACGTCCTGAAAACAAGCTGTCACCGCATTTGAGGGGCTCTACCACCATTGTGCGTTTGATGGTTCTTATTTCTTCACGATACTACTCATCAGTTTCCATCCAGTCATCATATTCATGCTCCCACAAAACCTTGTGAGTGAACTGTGAACTTATAAGCTGGTTGCAGGTACGGGTGCATGTGAGGCTGTCGGCGGGGATCTTCCATGGAGGTCCCTTTTGGCGGCAAACTCAGGGCGTGGACATCCATGCCAGCAGCAACCATTAAATGAGTACCACCCAAAAAACACGGCTATTGACCTTAATTGCAACTTCCCCCTTGTTGTGAGCGTGTTTTATATACATACACTTGTGTGCTGTTGTATGTGTGTGACCAGTAAATAGCCTTATACCCATAACAACATGGGGCGTTTCGAAGAATGACGGTCAATATACCTTTAGGCATGTAGTTATTCTTGAATACAGTAAAACATAATGAGGCGATCGTGGTTGCGGCTTGTAGTGGATCACAGTTGAAACGGGTTATGTACATACTTCTAAAGGCTTGAAAGCATACTCTAAGTACACGTACGTATCTTAGAGTTCGTCGCGTGAAGCTAGCTGCTACGAGGCAGATGGAAATTGAAAAGCACTTGTTGAAAGATACAGCTGAATACCCGATGAGGAGGGTGATTTTAAAACGCATACCGTCAGGGCGGGTGTAACCACCAAACAGATAGAAAATGTAGCCTCGGGTATTCTCCCACAGCGTGTTCTTATTGGCTTGCTCGACCATAAATCCATGGTCGGAGACTATAAGAAATCGGTCTTCAAATTCCAAAATTTCGGTTTGAAGAGCATAAATTTACATATTAACGGCGCGCCTGTTGTTTGGAGGAGAGATATTCTACAGGAACAGAGTTTTCGTTATGTTCACGCGCGTACCATAATCTATCCCGCGATATTAATAGTTGTAATGTTTTTGGCTCGGGCGTCACTATATATGAATTTATAAATGGAAGTGCATTGTACGTATTTGATCTGTCCGCTGACCAGTGTGCAAGTGCGACCACGCATCTGAATCCTCAGACACACGGTAGTCTCGGGGTAAGATTTGAGTTTGGTGAGTTTACTCAGAAAGTTAGAGCGCCATCGAGATTGATCAGTTCAGAATCGTATCTGGCGAGTTTTAAAAAATAATGGATGAAATGACTATACGCGCAGTTATGAACCGGGATTGTTTCACACGAGACATATTCTTCGGGACTTATGCGAAAAATGAAAAATTGAAACATCCGATTATGAAAAAAAAATGCTGCATTTATAGTAAACACGGATACACTGGGTACCCCGGATACCCACTGGTTCGCGATGTTTGTTAGAAATAGAGAATGTGTCTACTGTTATGATTCTCTAGCAATGCAATTGTGGCTCGACCCCGTAATTATGGATTTTATAAAAAGCTACGTGTACACATAGTTGTATGGAACCCGCAAAGATATCAATCGCTTTTCTCAAATATGTGTGGGCCCCATTGCCTCTGTTTTATTTTATTTCTAGCTCGCGGGAACAGCTATTCAGACTTCTTAAAAATGTTAGATTTGTGTGATTATGAGGCTAATGATAACCTCATGTTTAGTGAGGTGGTCTGCAGATTCCCCTTCGTAAATGAAACGCGTATTGCATAGAGCATGTATATACATACTACGGGTCGATGCATTAAGCTGATATTATGTAAAAATGTGTTGTTACAAGAATTATGTGTTAATTTTAAAATGTTGAATGGTATTAATAAAGTGTTGAAAATATTTGCCTTATTTTTACCCGACCCACACACAAGAAAAAAGAATAAAAACTTACACCACCTTATCGACAATCTCACATTCGGACGGCTGCTCGTCCTTAAAAAAAATATACAGTCGGTGCAATCCTAAAAATATTATTGGTAGAGTATAAAGGATATTTATTATTATTAGAGTTTATTATAAACGTTCTATTCAAAAGAGGTTTTAAAAACGAATTCTCTCCCCTTGAGATCAACGGTTCGAGGATTCATTGTTGTTGATTCGTATTCCAATACAGCCCGGAGAAGGTCGGCGTCAGAGCTTTTAAAAATAGAGGATATAATAAATACCTTAAAACTATATATATATATATATATATATATATATATATATATATATATATATATATATATATATATATATAAATTACATGAAAATGTGTCGTATACGTTAAATGAAATTCATAGACCACTCAAATTGCAACAGAGAAAACTACAGAAAATTTTTAGCGTCATTAAATGTTATTTAGCACACAAGAATAAAAACTCACGTTGTCTGTCCTACAATTTCACATTCGGGGTGATCGTCCATAAAAAAGGAAAAATAACAGTCGGAGCAATCTTAAAAATATTATTGGTAGAGTATAAAGGGTGTTTATTATTAATGTTCTTTTTAAAAGAGGTTATATGTAAGGAAAAACCTGATGAGCCGCGTATCAATAGGCTGAATTACTTACACGATGCAATCGGCATCGCTCGAGCCGGGGTTACTCTCGTAGGACGATTCTTGTAACGCCGCGTGCTCTAAGGTCTGGCTCGAGAATGTGCCTTCATCATCTACTAATCTCATAAAATAATGAAACATACGTAGAGAATGGGTATTATATATATATACAGATATATATATATACACATATATATATATATATACATATGTGTGTGTGTGTGTGTGTGTGTGTGTGTGTGTGTGTGTGTAAAAATGAACAATGAATAACTCCTACATCCATATAATTCGTATATTCATTCATATGATTCTTATGTTCACTTGTATACTTCGTATATTTGTATAATTCTTATGTTCATTCGTATACTTCGTATATTTATATAATCCTTATATTCTTATTCATATATTCATTTTTACATATTAAGCCCAAAATCGTATCACGCTGACACGAGTTTGGATAAAACTTTGATTTGCTTTCTATTTTATAATTGTTGAATTAATTCTTTGTAAACTATGTAATCATTTTTTATAAAGAACAAAATCGTATAATGCCGACACAAGTTTGGATACATTTTTGATTTGCTTTTAATTTTATAATTGATGAATTATTTCTCTTTAAACAACTTGATTATTTTCGTAGACTTACCTTAATAATGTAATCTTGTTCATTTCCTGTATACATTCTCTCTTCGTCGTAAAAGATGAAGTCATGTCCAGCTTAACGTTTAATTTTTAATCTTAAGCCTTTCATTTTTGCCCATGTGCATGTTTGTAATTCGTGATGGGAAGGCATATTTCAATTTCCACTTTTAGTTAAGTCGGCAGATCATGATTACATCAGAGCTGTCAATATGCAGTTTAAAATAAAAATATGGCTTCCTCTTGCTTACCAGTTTAGACATTGCTTCAGCAAAAATATTTGTTTTGTCTTAAAAATGTTTTGTAAAGTAAATCAGCCTATTGAGAATAATAATAATAAAAAAAATAAAAAACAGATCAGTATCAAATAATAATGACGTCAATAGGAAGGTCAGTATAAAAGCCCATAAAATTTCGCCAATGTTCATTCTGACTAGACTGATCTAACTTAGAGCCTGAGCATTACCTGTAACATTTTAGCAGTAAATTACCGTAAGAAAAAGTCTTTATCTTCTCCTACGAGCCTTGCTCTCTTAGGAGAACTCAGTCTTAAATACAGAAAGATAATTTCACGATACGTTATAAGAAGAATCGTGGAAACTTCAGAGAATTTAGTAAGCTTCACCGAATCCTCCGATCCACCACAAGAAGAAATCGGAGAGTAGTATAAGAGACACTTCTGCGATTTTCTATACAGTACCAGAGTAACAAATCCGTTGCTGCCACCTAAACAGAACCCCCGTCAACTTCGAACCGACCAAGGCCATAGACAAAAGGGTTAACATATATACATATTTGTCTATATATATATATATATATATATATATATATATATATATATATATATATATATCTATATATATATACACACACATATACATATATATATATATATATGTGTCTGTATATATATATATATAATATAATATATATATAATATATATATATATATCCACGATATATAGATAAAAAATAGCTACTCACACTGTATCATCACATAGAAACAATTCGGTTGTCGTAAATTCGCGAACACATGGGTGAATGGAAGAGGTCCACCTTTCATATAAAAATAATAATAGATTAAAATTGTGCACTCACAAAAAAAATACACTTCTACACAAAATGGCGACACAATAGATTCCATATACTTTACTGAGAGCGAGTAAGTTTATTCCATGAGGCATTCACATGATTATATTTGGGAATTCGTCCGACGGCATTTTCTTTGCGTATAAATCTGTTTGCACCGTTTGAAAACTTCACTAAACTGAATTGTATATGGCGATGTTACGTGTTTTTATAGGTGCGGCGTGAACACGCCCTCCTTGAATGGGGCATCATGAAAAAAAGTCATCCTCCCTCCCCACACTTTCAGAAAGTAGGACACTCATTGGTTGATTGTATTTTAGTGGGAGGTTACTGAACGGGGTTTATGGGCGGTCCTTAAGTTTTTGCCTGAGAGAAAAAGGGGGCGAGAGAGAGAGAGAGGGAGAGAGAGAGAGAGAGAAGGTTTATAATTTATACCAGAACTAATTCCTGATATTTCTTTTTATATTCGAGTAGACTATAAATAAGCGCGAGAGAGATATCTGATGTGAAAATTAATACTTAAGCTCTATCCTAAATGTAGTGTTAAAATGTCCCCGTAGAGAACATTTCTATACCTTTTAAATATCTATAACCGATTTGATTGAACGATCATTTCTACACCTTTTAAATATCTATAAAGAAAGAATTCTTTAATGCAATGTAAAAGGAGAAAAATGGTTAAGTTAAACCTTAAATTCGATTTTATTTCTAAAATATGCCTAGAAAACGTTATTTACTTAGTGCAAACTCTACTAAAATGAAACAAGTATATATTAATATGAGAAGATAGTGAATTTAATTAGCTGTAAATAATATTACGAGAAAGGTCCGTTAAAACGAAAGATAGGAAGCTATCATGTTTTTGCTCATATAAAAGTTAATACACTTCTATTGAATTTAATTAGGTCTGAATAATATTATGAGAAAGGCTAATAAATTTAATTAGGATTCCTAATTGTGTGAAAGGTTTGTTAATAACGGAAAATATCATGTTTTGCTGCGCTTCTATTTAAAGTTGTTTTAATTAGCTCTGAATAATGAAGTATTCAAATAGGATCGGTGAGATATGCCTATAGGTCGAATTCTTTAAAACCATATGCCTCGCGAGAACCATATCTCTCGAAAGCGTTTGTTTACAATCATTTGGCTACTGTATCATATCGTGTTTGTGTGTGTGTTTTACATTAGAGTGTTAATTCGCTGAGAAGATAAAATTGTTCAGACTCGAAGCAGCTGTTACAGTATACAGGATGTTATATTAAGATGTCTCAGATTTCGTTCTATATACTTAAAGAAAAATAATTCTTTTATTGACGAGAATAAGGACTTGTCCAAATGTTTCCTTAATCATTATATAGGGTGCTTTTGGACGAGATATGCGAACTTTGCTTTTACCTTCTGTGGCATATTTGCTCGATGAAATTCGATATTGTTTACGGATAGATATGAGAGTTGTCCGCGTTTCACTTAGTTCCATTCTATATATATATATACTTAAAGACAGCAAAGATATTTAATTCTTTTGAGTTTTTCATGGCTTTTATTAATTCTAAAAAATGTGTGGGTAAAATATGGTATTCATTAATTAGCGTAAAAAGAAACACCCACAGAAATTATTTGTTTTTTCCTTTCTTTCTCGTTTCTTCCCTTTCGATGGTCACGAGGGTTTTCTGACCGCTGCGTTTTATGAGCTTTTTCCTTCCTTGTTTCAAGATTTCTCAAATCCCAACTGTATTACGGTTTAAATATATACGTTAAAATGGTGATAATTTATGTAAACTCTATTGCACTTTCTTAATGTTACTAAATTTCACTTAATAGTTTATATGCACGGATTCACTGATACTTTAAACACTTCGGGTGTAAACAGAATAAACCGCGAAGTAGTTTATTCCCTTCTTATTTGGGTGTTAATACAGAGAGAGAGACAAAACACGTCTATTCCCCACAAGGTACAAGCAAACTATACATTGTTATATATGCGGAATGTAATAAGGTTAATTAATTAATGGTGATAAATTAACGAAGAGACAAAAGGGGGTAAATTACGCTCGCGTTATCAAAACACGAACGGTTGTTTGACTCCTCAAGCGTGAATGATTGCCCATTCATTCATTTGTTTACCCTTTGGTTTCGCCTGAGAAATATCCTCTTGAGGAGATTTTAAATTTTAATTAAAATAATTTCTTTAAGAAAGACGGAACATAACTGTAACAAAATTGAAATTAGGAAAGAGAATCAGTGTGTCTCAAGGCTTGTTCAAAGAATGTTCCCTTAGATTTAATTTCCCCTTAAAATTAAACTGAAGAAAACGCATCTTATAAATCCCTGTGGCTGAATAGACTCCAGAAATCTTCCCTTATTTCGAGTGAGGAATGTACAGTAAATATGTATATTGTGCCATGCTGGAGACTCAAAGAGAGTGTATCAATTGCAAATTCAGAAATTAATCCAATCCAAAATGAGTTTACTGCTGTCAAGATATAAGTAGTTGAACATTTGTAATTAAAATATACATCCATCACTTATTCGAATTATCTTATGCATTAAACTTAATGCGGTAAAAAGGCCAATAAGGTACACAGTTGTAACTTCAATTGATAGTCTAACATTTTTATTTTAATTACTTATGCATTTTTATTTCATTGTCTTCTTCATTTCGAATCTAAAATTCTTAAGGTAAATGTCCGATGTCTCAGATGTTATTTCTTAAACAAATGTAATGATGTAAAAATTTCATTTTGCATTGTAATTTGTTTAGTGTTAAAATCTTTGACGAATATGTTATTTTTGAAAGGGACTTTTCAATAATTCCCCTATACAGAAGTAACACAAAGCTTAAACGGTATTGTTTTGTTATTCGTTGGCTTGAACCTCATAACAGGGGTAAATAATAATATATATATATATATATATATATATATATATATATATATATATATATATATATATTATATACTGTATATGATAAATAAATCATAAAATAAAACACATCGTATAAAAATATATACAGTGTGTATATTATATATATATATTTATATATGCACACAGTAGAGTGATTAAAAAATATCGATTGTTAGATTTTTTCCGTCCCACCCTCTAATTATGTTTAACTTGGTAAAAACGTAATGTATACAAAAGCTGTCCCAAAGCTGGATCCTATCTGCTTTGCAGATAGCTGGTGAGGGAAGCTATATTTTTGGGACCTCTTTGCGAGTGACCTGTTGCCCACGTCGGGCTAGCATCATGAAAAAGAAAAACTATAGTATTTGTCATTTGCTATTACTTATTCGGACTATAGTGGATTTAATTATCCTAGAAGAGTTCCTTGTTCCATGCACAGTCTGTGTGTATCATAAAAAAACCTGAGGGAACCATTCTGAGTTCATTCCCATATATAATATATATATATATATATATATATATATATATATATATATATTATATACAGGGTGGGCCGTAAGTTTCCATACATAGGAAAAATAAACATTTTTTTATGGACAACCATTTTTATTTATATAATATGCTCTACATGGTTGCCATTGTTTTGAAAACACATTTCAATACGTGTTCCCCACTGTTGATGAACACGCATTAGCACAGTTGACGTTATGCTTGTAATGGCGTTGGTGATACGTTCCTTTAGATGATTTATGTCTCGTATCTTTTCCTGATACACCATGGCCTTCAAGTGCCCCCAAAGATAGAAATCAAGGGGGGTGAGATCTGGGGATCTGGGAACACGTATTGAAATGTGTTTCCAAAACAATGGCAACCATGTAGAGCATATTATATAAATAAAAATGGTTGTCCATAAAAAAATGTTTATTTTTCCTATGTATGGAAACTTACGGCCCACCCTGTATATATATATATACACAACCTTTGGTTAGCGTCCGCCCGAATTGTTCATTCTGATGAAGGTCAAGCTTTTCACTCCACCTTAGACCTACAGTTTGACGTGGAATCTGAACCACGCCCCATCAGCAGCCCAGGGTCTTAACCACTAGGCCACCCAGGGTATCCATTTATCTACCAACCACTTTCTTTAATGTGTGGAAGGATGAACAGCTGGGCTTTGCTGCGCGCCGGCTGCCGTCACCGGGTCTCGATCCCTGGCCGATGAATTCGTAGTCAGCGACGCTAACCACAACACCAACGTCGCTGTATATACAGGGTGTTTCAGGAGGAAAGGTCAATACTTCGGGAGGTGATAGTATCGGTCATTCTGAGAAAAAAAGTTAATATGAACATGTGTCTAATTCTGAATGGTTACGGAGATAGAGCTGTTTGAATCTGATCTGCGCGCAGTGCTTCCTCCCCCTTCCCTCCCCTATAACCTTGAACCATGTAAGCTGTAATGTAAGCATGTAACATAAGCCAATCGACAGCTGACTGTTGTGAGTGACATTGTTTGGTGTTTGAAGCAGTGTTAAGAATGCCACACCCCTTCACACATGCCGAATATGCAGATATGGTGCATGACTACGGTTTTTGCGAAGGAATTGCAACAGCTGCTGTTGCAGAATACCGTCGACGGTTTCATAACCGCAGAATTCCGGATCGAAGAGTGTTTAACAGGGTTTTCAACACATTGCGTGAGATTGGTACACTACCCAGCGCTCATGTTTCATCTGAACGTGAAGGTCAACAAGATGTGGATGAAGTGGAAAACATTCTTCAGTTGATAGAGCGTAGTCCTACTACTAGCTCACGAAGAATTTCTACACGTCTTGGTGTACCACACACAAGAGTATGGCGAACATTACGTGAGGAAGGCTTGCATCCATATCATGTACAGCGTGTACAACACCTTCAACCAGGAGACGCTGCCATGCGACTGGAATTTTGTCATTGGGTAAATGCTAATCGCCGATTGCTTCGATTAATACTGTTCACCGATGAAGCTACTTTCATCCGTGAAGGTATCAACAACACTCTTAACTTTCATCGGTGGTCAGACGAAAATCCAAATGCCACTGTGGAGACAAATTTTCAACATCGCTTCTCTGCCAATGTGTGTGCGGTATCATCGATGATCAGCTGATTGGCCCTGTTACTTAGAGAATCGTCTTACAGGACAAAGTTACCTAGAATTTCTACAAAATGAATTGCCAGGACTATTGGAGGATGTTCCTTTGGCTACAGGCGCTGGTATGTACTTTCAGCATGACGGAGTTTTCCACATTCTACGCGTTTGGTGATGCAATACCTAAATCAAACTTTCCCTGGTCGATGGATCGGCCGCGGTGGTCCCATTCAATGGCCACCAAGGTCTCCAGACCTCTCTCCATTAGATTATTGTTTGTGGGGGTGGATGAAAAGTCAAGTTTACAAAAGAAAGGTGGATACACGAGACGAATTGCTCGCGCGCATCCAAAATACCCGCGAACGTCATAAAGGAACGTCAAGATCAACTCAGACGAATAACACGCGATCTTCGCACACGAGTTGCAAAGTGCATTGAGGTTGACGGTGGGATTTTCGAAAACGTATTGTAAACTGTAACAAATGTCATTTCTGTATCTGATACCATTCAAAATGCCAATGTTTAAACATTAAATGTTAGAAACAGTAATTGGTTTCTCTTTCTTGATTACCATTAACAATGCTTTTGTATTTCTAGATTCAAACAGCTCTATCCCCGTAACCATTTAGAATTAGACACATGTTCATATGAACTTTTTTTCTCACTTTGACCGATACTATCACCTCCCGAAGTATTGACCTTTCCTCCAGAAACACCATGTGTATATACTGTGTATATATATATATGTGTATATACTGTATATGTATATAGATATATATATATGATACACACAGACCGTGCATGGAACAAGGAACTCTTCTAGGTTAGTAGTATGGGCACAAAGTGCCAGAGTGCAGAAATGATACGTAATGTTGCAAGAGTGCCAACTCCCACCCCCCTTTGTTGCAAAAAAAAAAGAAAAAATCTACGCCCTCCTTTGTTGCCAGGCCCGAAATGGGACTGCAAGGGGTATGCAACCTGGAGTTATCCCCCAAGCTGATCGACCCAAAGGGGAGTGCCAACCTTTGTTGCCAACCCCAAAATGGGATTTAAAGGGGTACGCAACTTGGAGGCGAAGTTCTCCCCCAAGCTGAACCCCCCAAAGGGGCAGAAAGAGAGAGAGAGAGAGATAGGAGAGACCCAGAGGTGGGAACCCAGAGTTGGGTGTTCACTCGGCTGGGAGCAGAGCTCATATGGGATCCTTCAGCCGTCCGCCGCCTCTTATAGGGTGGTAATCAGCCAGTTGGCTGAGTTGCCAGATAGCGCCAGGTGTTTAATTATTCCTTCAGTCAGTTGCCAGATTCGTTATTTATTAAATCAAATCATATATTATTCAGCCATTTGGCTGTTGAGTTGCCAGATAGCAATAATTATTTATTTATTCCCTATATTATTCAGCCAATCGGCTGCTGAGTTGCCAGATAGCAATATTTATTTAATTATTCCTTATATTATTCAGCCAATCGGTTGCTGAGTTGCCAGATAGTAATAATTATTTATTTATTCATTACATTATTCAGCCATGTGGATGCTAAATACCACCATTTAATTTAATTTATATTAGGGAGTGTTGCTAAATACCACCATTTATTTATATGATGAGAGTTGTCAGGTCCCGCCATTTATTTTAATTCATTACCACAGCAGATGAATCTTCTCCTTAAAGAGAACTATTTATTTTAAAGGAAATTCTGTTTATTAAATAAATAATTAGAATTTAAACACACACATTCCTATACATACGACCGAGTGACTAAATTATCCCATATATTCATCCATTAACAGACTTAGAAGACCGATTTGACAAATAGCAACTAATTAATTATTCTGTTTTAGAAACAAATGATATAAAAGTGTTCAAGGAATAAATAAAACACCATTACATCGTTCTGTTTATTAATTAATGTTTATACAATGGGGTGTATATATGATCAAATAATAGAACGGAAAATATAATCATACAAAGCATAGTATTAACCAAATATTAGAAAAATATATATTTATATTAATTATATATAATCGTACAAAACATGGAAAATATATAATCATACAAACCACAGTATTAATGAAATATTAGAAAAATATATAGTTATACTATCAAAAGTTATATCAAATATTAGTACAGGAAAAATAGTTATATTAATTTTATATAATTGTACAAAACAGTATTAACCAACTATTAGAAACATGTATATTTATATTAATTATATATAATCGTAAAAAAATGTAGTATTAGCAAAATATTACAGTAAAAATATATATATTGTCTTTACGTTCTACGGTGCAAAACAGTAAATTCAATGCTGATTGATGCTACATCAACATCGGCATTACTCTGCACGATGTGGTAAAAACGCTCAAGCATCACCTCGCCGCTTAACTGATACGGCGGTTTATATTCGATGTAATGGTTTTCATATCATTGAACACTATTTCTGTACCCACTTTACACACGGCAGGTAAGTTGTCTTTAAGCGCCACTAGAACGCAATCAAAAACATGGGCATAAATGTCATCGTTAACTATGTCATTAAATAAAAGTTTATAATCATGCCTTTCCAATCGAGGGTTTTTTATTAACATACCGAACTTTTCAATCTTGAACTCTTCTTCACCCGGCATAGCAGCAATTGAAATAATCTTCCAAGTCGTAACGGCAGCTACCTACTATATAGAGGTACAGTTCTTCAGGGTGAACAGTGTAGGCAAGCTCAGCTCTGTACCTCTTAAGCGTTTTGTACCAAAGCTCGGGATATTTCGAAGAGTCTAAGCCGTTTAAATACGCATCCAGAGATAGTCCGTCCTCTCCCTGTTCATTCCTACACTCGGTAAACCCATCGAACAGAGCGGCGTATGCGTATTCGAGTACCGTATCAAAATAAAGCATAACCCTAACACGCGCGTCTAATATAGGTTTCAGCCTGCGGAATCCGACAATTTCAAACATTCTATCGAGGATGAAACGGTACCGCGTAGGAACAAGAACGTCATCAGCTGACCATTTCCACATCTCTCGTATATCAATGCATGGTTGTTCATTATTTATACTCAATGTGCAAACAATGGCATATGAGGAGGCGTCACTAATCACATCTCTTATTGTATCTACGTCAGCAGGTATTTTATAACGGTCCTCAGCCAACCTCTCAACCACCACGAAGATTTTATGCATCTCCTCGGCACTTAAATAAATAACGTTACGTCTGCTCGCGTGTCTGCAGATCGTTTCAAGCACACAGTTAATGGCACCGGTTTCCCGCCTGAACACACGCAACGACTTCGCCACGGAGACGTCGTACGAAGCGTTGAGAATGCTTCTCAAAGGGAGCTCCACCGTATTCATCCAGATGACTATTGCACTTCCACTCGGTGCAAGCTCAGAGATAGCTATGAGTCACATGCAACCTTCGGACGCACTATATTCTAATGAAACGTGTACGAAGGTGTGCCAACACAAATTGCTGTATCCCATTATATTTGGCATGTGTTTCGGGAAATTTTCCGGTACAAGATGTGTTTTCGGTACAAGGAATAAATATATAATCATACAAAGCACAGTATCAACAAAATATTAGTACATAACATTTTCACGCTAACAACCGAATTTACAACCTGTTACAATTCTATAACGTGCCAAAAATAACGGACAATTTTCTTAACATTAGCAACACAAATTTCAAGTTCACAATCTACTCCAACGATTTCTCATCAAAGTTCGCTTTAAAATCGAAACAGTTCATGATTTAATTCTAAAAAACCCTCACAGTACTTTTGATTAAATTTTTTTTTGCCAAGAATGTATTTATAAAAGGTAAATTTACACTGGGAAACGCAATAGTTGAACAAACCCTATGTACTGATACAAAAATGATATCTAATGGACGAACAACTTTGAAACCAATCACTAACTGCTCCTCTAAAGCCGTAACAATATAATTTATTAAGTAGAATATTAGGGTCTACTACATCAAACGTCTTACTCAAAGCCATAAATATTGATATCATTATTTCTCTGTTCACCTTAGCTATAATTGCATTTTCCATAAGGCGATGCTTATCCGCTATTGAAGTAAAATGTGCATTTAGAGAGTATGCATCAGCAGTATCTTCAGTAATTTCTTTATTATCAACATTTAATTTCTCTTTTGATTTTTCTTAATTTGTTTTCCAAGATTGTTTATAGACAACCAAGTGTTTTTCATGTTCCCTCTATGTTTGGAAATTTGCTTGTATATGTAATAGTTATATTTTGCAATTTTGATTATTTTAGTTAATTTGTTTCTGTATTGGGCGTATTGTATTTCAGGAATTTGGCTCTGTAATAATTCGACTTATTTCATTGTAACTTTTCTCCACACTATTCAAGCCAGTTAACGTGTTTCTTAGCAGACTGTATTCAGATAAAGTTCCTAGACTATTACCACTTTTATAATCCATAATGTCCTCTTTTTATTTTTCATCATCTTAGATATTTTCCTGTACCAAAGCAAAGGCCTCCTTCAAGCATGATTTAATTACTGAAATATTTAAATTATCAGAGTAACCGTCAAATAACGTTTTTCCTTATACGTACCCATACAGAAAACGTTAACATGTTCGATGGGAAGGAAACTAATTAACTTTCCCAACATCGTTTGGCTTACTAATCATCGAGAAGACTTAGAATTGTATAGATTTTCACAATTTTATAGCATGAAGGAAATTTTGGCTGCTCGAAGAACAGAATTTTTTAACAATTTTACGTTTGAATGTCTTTAGTGAAGTTTTATTTTTATCACTCGTATATTTTTGCCATTTATATATTTTTTACTCTGGATTTGATTTTGACTTATACCTGTTTCTGATATAAATATTTGGATGATCCCTTTACAGATAAGATGTGATCGCTAGTTCAACTTTGTTTGGTTTCAGATTTTATAAATTTGAAAAAGATGTAGGGCAACGAGAAACACGAAGGAGAAAATGAAACCTAATTGAAACACAGAAAACGTTAACATGTTCGATGGGGAGGAATCTAATTAACTTTCGCAACATCGTTTGGCTTATTAATCATCGAGAAGACTTAGAATGATATCAGGTCATCCCATAAGTAATGTCGTTTTTTAGATCGGAATTTGAAAGACAAAAAAAAACTCAACTGAAACTTTTTAATCTAGTATATATTTTCCATCGGAATCAGTGACACTCTGCCAACATCCTACAAGCTTTTGAATGCCATGTTTATGAAATTCAGGCGGTTTTGAGGCAAAAAACGTACAAAGACTGGTGTGCAGGTCATCTAAAGAAGTATACTGTTTCTCGTCAAGATAGTTTTGCAGACTCCTGAAGAGATGATAATCTGAAGGCGCAAGGTCTGGAGAATATGGAGGATGTGGAAGTTTTTCCCATCCAAGCTCCTCAATTTTTGCAGAAGTGATCCGAGCGGTATGAGGACGTGCGTTGTCGTGGTGGAACACGATTCCTTTCCGATTAACCAAAGAAGGTCTCTTTTCTTTTAGTGCAGTGTTCAATCGATGCAGTTGTTGACAGTAGACTTGAGCGGTGATTGTTTGGTTGTGTGGTAAGGTTTCAAAGTGTATTACACCACCTTTATCCCACCAAACACTAAGCAACACCTTCCGAGGGTGAAGATTTGGTTTTGGCTGTGGTGTTGCTGGTTCTCCGGCACAAACCCACTGTCGACGGCGCTTAACATTCTGGTACAGTATCCACTTTTCATCACCAGTCACTAAACGGTACAAAAACGGATCTTGGAGTTCACGGGAATGAAGAGCTGTGCTAATGTTTACCCACACCCTCAGATTTTCGACCGACAATTCATGTGGCACCCATTTACCTAACTTAGGCACTTTCCCGAGTTGTTGCAAATGTCGATGGATGGTGGACGGGGATGAATTGAGTTTCTGGGCCAATTCTTCGACAGTTGTTGAACAGTGTTCTTCAAGTGCGGCTAACAGCAGGTCATCATCAAACTCAGCAGGGCGTCCAGAGCGTGCCGCATCTGTCAAACAGCAGTCACCATTCCTAAACTTTTGAAACCATCTTTGACATTTCCTTACCTACAGAATATCGTTGCCATAAACGTCCTGAATGTGTCGCGTTGCATCAGTAGCACTATTCCCTTTTTTGAACTCGTAAAGCATTATTTGCCTGATATGCTCTTCTGATACTGCCATGTTTATGAGGGGTTCACATAAAGCGAAACACACGTCTTCACTGGTCAGGGTCTGTAAAGTATGTAGCGAAACACGATAGATCTCCTCTTAGATATAACCTTCGGAAAATTTATGCTCAAACGGTGTAGGACTAGTTTAAACTTAATCTATCGTAAAAAACGACATTACTTATGGGATGACCTGATATATATATCATTCAAGTACTATGTGTCCAAAGGGCACCAAGGCCTACTAGCGGGCCTACCAAATTTCCACCAAAGGCTACCGCAGATTTTATGATCTGCAGGCCCTATTCAGTACTCGATTGCAAACTTAAAAACAAACCCAATCAATCTTTCAAATGGTTTGCGCGATGATTCCTCATTTCATGAAAGTCAAGCTTGTTGACCACTCCCCCCTGATTAGTAATGTTTTAGGAACTTCAAAATTTTTAAGTTTCTCAGTAAACTTTTCTTCTACACTGTACAAACTTAGACATGTATAATCATAGCCTAGTGTTTAAGATGCGGGGGTGCTGATCTGGAGGCCACAGCATCAATCTTCCTTCACCCTTTCATTCATGAATAGTACATGACCAAGTACATTATATAATATATAAAGTATCAAGTACGGTGCTGTACAAAAATATTAATTAGTTTAAACTTAAATACATGTGAAATAAGTACTGTAATACATTATTCTCATCAAAATTGGTGAATTTATTATGAAGATAGCCTACACTGAGGGATCATTTGCATTATTACACTCCAAGCTGGAGATGAGTGAATGTCGTGATCAGCTGTAAAGTATTTATTAACCCAATATAAGTGAATAATTTTGTTCATACATTTGTAAATGAATATTAAATGCTGTAGGCCATTCCGATAACATCTTTGATCTTTAATAGTTTTAGCTCTTTAAAGATTACACTCATTTGAATATTCTTATGGATCATTTTTGAATAGAAAATACTGTTTCAGGCAAAGTCTGTACAGTTTTCAAACACAAGTGGCATATTAGGTAAGAAAGAACAGGAGTTTGGAGCAGACTTAATAAAAATGAGTCTAACCCTTTCAGTCACAGTGGGAGTTTAATGTTTCATCAGAAATAATATACAACCTGTAGGATTATATATATATATGTATAAATTGAGGACATTGAAAACTTTTAGTATTTCTCATAATTTAAATTGCTGACAATTAGAAAAAGAAAAGAATCAATAGTTTAACCATAAACCAAATAAAATAAACATTTAACTTGACTTTGTGCATATAGCTAAACAAATATTCAAAAATAAAAGCCCTTTAATGTATAGTACAGTACTGATTAGAAAAATAAACAAAATAAAAATACATTGTTCTTTGGCGTTTAAGTTTATAGATATAGCCTCTAAATTTATTTCACATTAGCTATTTGTTAAAACATTTATACATAAACACAAGTTTAGAAGCTTTATCATCTCCTAATTTATTCAAAAGGGTAAAAAATCCAGACTAAAAAACAAAAACACAGACCATGGGGACTATGGCACCATCTCAAAACTACAAAAAAATGAACGAGAAAAAAAATCAGCCCGTAAAGGTGCCATCACCAAACTGTATAATGATTACAAACAGAAAGAACCTACAAGATATGATCTTGACACAACATTAAATTCGGTTAATATTCGTCTTTTAACCCGCTCACGCAAGGTTAATTCAGTACAATATATTGAATTGCCATTCAAAACTGACTGAGAAAATATATATCTTATGTTGTGCAAATTTGTTGAAATGTACTTTTTTTAATAAAATATATTTCCTGTTTTGGCTATAATGTACTTTTTTCATAAAATATTTTTCCTGGTTGGGCTATTTTTTCACTACTCTGCTATTTAATTAGCTGGTTGGGTTTTGTTCTGGCAATTTTTTCAAACTGGATTCAGTTTGGTGGTGTTTGTGATAGAATTATGACGTGCCACTCGTGTGATTTTGACCTGAGTCGTCATGTATCCTAGATGAATACAAAGGATTGGATGTTTTTATCAATTACGGCGTTATTCTCTCATCCTTAACTTGCCCGAAATGTGACAGTGAAATAACCAATATCAGCCTGTTAGGTTAATTGAATGTCCGGCTAGGTTAATTGAATGCTTGGTTAGGTTAATTAAATGCCTGGTTAGGTTAATTGAATGCCAGGTTAGGTTAATTGAATGCCTGGTTAGGTTAATTGAATGCCTGGTTAGGTCAACTATACACCCTTGATGAGCCAATAAAACATGTTTAGGGCCTACATTTCTAAGTTTAAACGTTATAACTGAATGTTCAGAGTGTGAAAAAGTAAAATACATATATATATATATATATATATATATATATATATATGTGACATGAGAGCTCTGTGTTGGCCGCAGAGGACCATGAAAAGAGATAATTAGTTGAGAAGTAACCAATTTACTCTTACATATTAAGTTTGAAGATAAGCCAGTACTTGGACCTCTACTTTTTATTGTTTATATTAATGACTTGGAAAGGGGTTCTAAATAGTAAAACCTCAATATTTTCAGATGATAAAAAAATTGGGCCAAAATGTAAGATCTTTAACAGATGTCATGAGAAAGCAAAAGGCTATTGATGAAGTAGATGCTTGGGCAGATAGATGGGTGATGAAATTTAATGTGGAAAAGTGTAAAGTTATGCATGTTGGTCGTGGCCAGGGCTGGTAAAAACCAATTTTTTGAAAAAGCCAAAAACCAATGGCTTTTTGGGTTTTTTAAAAATGACTTAAACCATGGTTTAAACAATTGGTTTAAACCAAACGTTTAAACCAAATGGTTTAAGCCAAACAACCCTGATCATGACAATCCAGAATTTGAGTATAACTTGGTTGGAAGTTGGATAAATGAAGAAAAGAAGGAGCGAGATTTGGGTGTCAATGTGAATCATGCTCTTAAGCCTAGAAGTCACTGTATTGAAATTAGAAATAAGGATAATGTTAGATTGAACCTAATGCGGAAACTTTTACAAAAGATCGCAATGATAGGACAAGAGACCCTTGCCTTAAGCTTTTTCATCAAAGATGTACATCGTAGTTAGTACAACATAGTTTTTAAACAGAATAGTAAAATTATGGAATAGCTCAGATGAAGAAGTTGTGAGTTTCCATACTTTGGAGACTTTTAAGAATAAACTATATAAAATGATGCGCGAAAGAGATATTTGGTAATGATGTTTTGTTGGAGCAGGCAATGGTGTGGTGAAGAGGAACGTGAACCCTTCCCACATATATATATATGACTTTTTCACACTCTCAACATTCAGTTATAACGTTTAAACTTAGAAATGTAGGCCCTAAACATGTTTTATTGGCTCATCAAGGGTGTATAGTTGACCTAACCAGGCATTCAATTTCATCACCCATCTATCTGCCCAAGCATTTACTTCATCAATAGCCTTTTCCTTCCTCATGACATCTGTTAAAGATCTTACATTTTGGCCCAATTTTGTATCATCCGAAAATATTGAGGTTTTACTATTTAGATCCCCTTTCGAAGTCATTAATATAAACAATAAAAAGTAGAGGTCCAAGTACTGGCTTATCTTCAAACTTAATATGTAAGAGCAAATTGGCTACTCTCTCAACTAATTATCTGTTTCCATGGTCCTCTGCGGCAAACACAGAGCTCTCATGTCATATATATATATATATATATATATATATATAGTTTACTTTTTCACATTCTGAACATTCAGTTATAACGTTTAAACTTAGAAATGTAGGCCGTAAACATGTTTTATTGGCTCATGAAGAGTGTATAGTTGACCTAACCAGGCATTCAATTAACCTAGCCGGACATTCAATTAACCTAACAGGCTGATATTGGTTATTTCACCTAAATATCTTCTGATCTTTTCGTGTTAGGCACTCACTGTCACATTTCGGGCAAGTTAAAGATGAGAGAATAACGCCGTAATTGATAAAAACATCCAATCCTTTGTATTCATCTAGGATACATGACGACTCAGGTCAAAATCACACGAGTGGCACGTCATAATTCTATCACAAACACCACTAAACTGAATCCAGTTTGAAAAAATTGCCAGAACAAAACCCAACCAGCTAATTAAATTGCACAGTAGTGAAAAAATAGCCCAACCAGGAAAAATATTTTATGAAAAAAGTACATTATAGCCAAAACAGGAAATATATTTTATTAAAAAAAAGTACATTTCAACAAATTTGCACAACATAAGATATATATTTTCTCAGTCAGTTTTGAATGGCAATTCAATATATTGTACTGATTTAACCTTGCGTGAGAGGGATAAAACACGAATATTAACCGAATTTAATGTTGTTTCAAGATCATATCTTGTAGGTTCTTTCTGTTTGTAATCATTATACAGTTTAGTGATGGCACCGTTACAGGCTGATTTTTTTCTCGTTTATTTTTTTGTAGTTTTGAGATGGTGCCATAGTCCCCAAGGTCTGTGTTTTTGTTTTTTAGTCTGGGTTTTTTACCCTTTTGAATAAATTAGGAGATGATAAAGCTTCTAAACTTGTGTTTATGTATAAATGTTTTAACAAATAGCTAATGTGAAATAAATTTACAGGCTATATCTATAAACTTAAACGCCAAAGAACAATATATTTTTCTTTTGTTAATTTTTCTATTCAGTACTGTACAATACATTAAAGGGCTTTTATTTTTTAATATTTGTTTAGCTATATGCACAAAGTCAAGTTAAATGTTTATTTTATTTGGTTTATGGTTAAACTATTGATTTCTTTCTTTTCTCTAATTGTCAGCAATTTAAATTATATGAGAAATACTAAAAGTTTTCAATTTCCTAAATTTATATATCAGGTCATCCCATAAGTAATGTCGTTTTATAGATCGGAATTTGAAGAACAAAAAAAAAAACAACTGAAACTTTTTAATCTAGCATATATACAGTAGGGTGGATCGATTTTGCATTTTTTTCGATTTCCATATTCTAATAGAGACAAACACTTGCGCATGCATGAGAAAATAGCCTATGCAAAATCTTAGCTTAATAGGTAATCATCTTCTGCCCCCGGCAGAGCGATGAAAATCATATTTTAGTAGTCAAAAACGTATTTTTAAACCCTAGCCTAGAGTCATAAAATTTTGCGTGTGTGTTATTTCATGCCTAAGCAACGATATAAATGCTATGGGAAATATATAAATGCATTATTTAAGACAAAGAGCTGATCTGAAAATATGTATAATATACATATTTTCAGATCGGCTCTTTGTCTTAAATAATGCATTTATATATTTCCCATAGGATTTATATCGTTGCTTAGGCATGAAATAACACACACGCAAAATTTTATGACTCTAGGCTAGGGTTTAAAAATACGTTTTTGACTACTAAAATATGATTTTCATCGCTCTGCCGGGGGCAGAAGATGATTACCTATTAAGCTAAGATTTTGCATAGGCTATTTTCTCATGCATGCGCAAGTGTTTGTCTCTATTAGAATATGGAAATCGAAAAAAATGTAAAATCGATCCACCCTAATATACAGTATTTTCCATCGGAATCAATGACACTCTGCCAACGTCCTACAAGCTTTTCAATGCCATGTTTACAAAATTCAGACGGTTTTGAGGCAAAAAACGTACAAAGACTGGTGTGCAGGTCATCTAAAGAAGTATACTGTTTCTCGTCAAGATAGTTTTGCAGACTCCTGAAGAGATGATAATCTGAAGGCGCAAGGTCTGGAGAATATGGAGGATGTGGAAGTTTTTCCCACCCAAGCTTCTCAATTTTTGCAGAAGTGATCCGAGCGGTATGAGGACGTGCGTTGTCGTGGTGGAACACGATTCCTTTCCGATTAACTAAAGAAGGTCTCTTTTCTTTTAGTGCAGTGTTCAATCGATGCAGTTGTTGACAGTAGACTTGAGCGGTGATTGTTTGGTTGTGTGGTAAGGTTTCAAAGTGTATTACACCACCTTTATTCCACCAAACACTAAGCAACACCTTCCGAGGGTGAAGATTTGGTTTTGGCTGTGGTGTCGCTGGTTCTCCGGCACAAACCCACTGTCGACGGCACTTAACATTCTGGTACAGTATCCACTTTTCATCACCAGTCACTAAACGGTGCAAAAACGGATCTTGGAGTTCACGGGAATGAAGAGCTGTGCTAATGTTTACCCGCACCCTCAGATTGTCGACAGACAATTCATGTGGCACCCATTTTCCTAACTTAGGCACTTTCCCGAGTTGTTGCAAATGTCGGTGGATGGTGGACGGGGATGAATTGAGTTTCTGGGCCAATTCTTCGACAGTTGTTGAACTGTGTTCTTCAAGTGCGGCTAACAGCAGGTCATCATCAAACTCAGCAGGGCGTCCAGAGCGTGCTGCATCTGTCAAACAGCAGTCACCATTCCTAAACTTTTGAAACCATCTTTGACATTTCCTCACATGCAGAATATCGTTGCCATAAACTTCCTGAATGTTTCGCGTTGCTTCAGTAGCACTATTCCCTTTTTTGAACTCGTAAAGCATGATATGCCTGATATGCTCTTCTGATACTGCCATGTTTATGAGGTTTTCACATAAAGCAAAACACACGTCTTCACTGGTCAAGGTCTGTAAAGTATGTAGCGAAACACGATAGATCTCTTAGATATAACCTTCGGAAAATTTATGCTTAAACCGAGTAGCACTAGTTTAAACTTAATCTATCGTAAAAAACGACATTACCTATGGGATGACCTGATATTATATATATATATATAATCCTACAGGTTGTATATTATTTCTAATGAAACATTAAGCTCCCACTGTGACTGAAAGGGTTAGACTTATTTTTATTAAGTCTGCTCCAAACTCCTGTTCTTTCTTACCTAATATGCCACTTGTGTTTGAAAACTGTACAGACTTTGCCTGAAACAGTATTTTCTATTCAAAAATGATCCATAAGAATATTCAAATGAGTGTAATCTTTAAAGAGCTAAAACTATTAAAGATCAAAGATGTTATCGGAATGGCCTACAGCATTTAATATTCATTTACAAATGTATGAACAAAATTATTCACTTATATTGGGTTAATAAATACTTTATAGCTGATCACGACATTGAATCATCTCCAGCTTGGAGTGTAATAATGCAAATGATCCCTCAGTGTAGGCTATCTTCATAATAAATTCACCAATTTTGTTGAGAATAATGTATTACAGTACTTATTTCACTTGTATTTAAGTTTAAACTAATTAATATTTTTATACAGCACCGTACTTGATACTTTATATATTATGTAATGTACTTGGTCATGTGTAAAGTTATCAGTTCCCTACAAATTTACCCAGTAAAGTCAAAAACTTCTGAGCCAAGTTGTGTTTATAGGCCTATATCGTATATACTCTATTAGTAAATGGGAATAAAAGACAAAATGCATTACATCAATCTTTTATTATAATATGCAAATCAAAATGCAGTTTCAAGTGCACATGTGATGCATTAGTAGGAGTTATATATATATATACACCATAGGAAGGTAGCATGGACAACACTAAGCCCCATGTTAAAAATACATATTTTTAAGTGGTAGGAGAGGAGCTGTTCTTTTTACCCAACACCTCCCCTGTTACTTTTCCCCCAATTGACTAGATACAGTATATACCTGGTTGAGCATGTTTTTCACTTTTGCTCAAATTGTTCATTTGAATAAGTCAAGTTTATCGCCCCAACTTTGGGCCTAAAATTTAACATGGAATTCAAGCCATGACCCCATTAAGCCAGGGATTTGCAATCTCATCTGCACTCTGAATCCCTTTTGAGAAAAAAGTAAGGTATTTCCATATACCGCTGAAAAATATTTGATTTTGAATGGCTGCATATCGTATGCGTTTTAGTTTAAAAGAAAAATTATTCATGAATGAAAGGGTGAAGGAAGATTGATGCTGTGGCCTCCAGATCAGCACCCCTGCATCTTAGACACTAGGCTATGATTATACATGTCTAAGTTTGTACAGTGTAGAAGAAAAGTTTACTGAGAAACTTAAAAATTTTGAAGTTCCTAAAACATTACTAATCAGGGGGGAGGGGTCAACAAGCTTGACTTTCATGAAATGAGGAATCATCGCGCAAACCATTTGAAAGATTGATTGGGTTTGTTTTTTAGTTTGCAATCAAGTACTGAATAGGGCCTGCAGATCACAAAATCTGCGGTAGCCTTTGGTGGAAATTTGGTAGTCCCGCTAGTAGGCCCTGGTGCCCTTTGGACACCATAGTATTTGAATGATATATATATTATTCTAAGTCTTCTCGATGATTAATAAGCCAAACGATGTTGGGAAAGTTAATTAGTTTCCTCCCCATCGAACATGTTAACGCTTTCTGTGTTTCAATTAGGTTTCATTTTCTCCTTTGTGTTTCTCATTGCCCTACATCTTTTTAAAATTTATAAAATCTGAAACCAAACAAAGTTGAACTAGCTATCAGATCCTATCTCTAAAGGGATCATGCAAATATTTATATCAGAAACAAGTATAAGTCAAAATCAAATCCAGAGTAAAAAAGATATAAATGGCAAAAATATACGAGCGATAAAAATAAAACTTCACTCAGGACATTCAAACGTAAAATTGTTAAAAAAATTCTGTTCTTCGAGCAGCCAAAATTTCCTTCATGCAATAAAATTGTGAAAATCAAATTCTAAGTCTTCTCGATGATTAATAAGCCAAACGATGTTGCGAAAGTTAATTAGTTGCCTTCCCATCGAACATGTTAACGTTTTCTGCATGGGTACGTAAAGGTAAAACGTTATTTGACGGTTACTCTGATAATTTAAATATTTTAGTAAATAAAAACATGCTAGAAGGAGGCCTTTGCTTTGGTACAGGAAAATATCTGAGATGATGAAAAATAAAAAGAGGACATTATGGATTATAAAAGTGGTAATAGTCTCTCAACTTTATCTGAATACAGTCAGCTAAGAAACACGTTAACTGGCTTGAATAGGGTGGAGAAAAGTTGTAATGAAATAAGTCGAATTATTGCAGAGCAAAATTCCTGAAATACACTATACCTAATGCAGAAACAAATTAACTAAAATAATGAAAAATGCAAAATATAACTATTACAAATACAAGCAAATTTCCAAACATAGAGGAGACATGAAAAATACTTGGTTGTCTATAAACAATCTTGGAAAACAAATTAAGAAAAATCAAAAGAGAAATTAAATTTTGGTAATAAAGAAATTACTGAAGATACTGCTGATGCATACTCTTTAAATGCACATTTTACTTCAATAGCGGATAAGCATCACCTTATGGAAAATGCAATTATAGCTAAGGTGAACAGAGAAATAATGATATTGATATTTATGGCTTTGAGTAAGGCGTTTGATGTAATAGACCCTAATATTCTACTTAATAAATTATATTGTTACGGCTTTAGAGGAGCAGTCAGTGATTGGTTTCAAAGTTATTTATCCATTAGATATCATTTTTGATCAGTACATAGGGTTTGTTCAACTATTGCGTTTGTTAATATTATTTAGTTGATTAATTCACTTAAAGGTAAAAAGTTAAACGAAACAAGACCAAAAAGAACTTTTGAACGCCAATATATATATATATATATATATATATATATATATATATATATATATATATATATATATATATATATTTTAACTCTTGAAATAGAGATTATCATATACCAAAATGTTTCCCAGTGTAAATTTACCTTTTATAAATACATTCTTGCAAAAAAAAATTTGATCGAAAGTACTGTGAGGGTTTTTTAGAATTAAATCATGAACTGTTTCGATTGTAAAGCGAACTTTGATGAGAAATCGTTGGAGTAGATTGTGAACTTGAAATTTGTGTTGCTAATGTTAAGAAAATTGTCCGTTATTTTTGGCACGTTATAGAATTGTTACAGGTTGTAAATTCGGTTGTTAGCGTGAAATGTTATGTACTAATATTTTGTTAATACTGTGCTTTGTATGATTATATATTTATTCCTTGTACCGAAAATACATCTTGTACCGGAAAATTTCCCGAAACACATGACAAATATAATGGGATACAGCTATTTGTGTTGGCACAGCTTCGTTCACGTTTCATTTGATTATGGTGCGTCCGAAGGTTGTATGTGACTCATAGCTATCTCAGAGCTTCCACCGAGTGGAAGTGCAATAGTCATCTGGATGAATACGGTGGAGCTCCCTTTGAGAAGCATTCTCAACGACTCGTACGACGTCTCCGTGACGAAGTCGTTGCGTGTGTTTAGGCGGGAAACCGGTGCCATTAACTGTGTGCTTGAAACGATCTGCAGGCACGCGAGCAGACGTAACGTTATCTATTTAAGTGCCGAGGAGATGCAAAAAATCTTCATGGTGGTTGAAAGGTGGGCTGAGGACCGTTATAAAATACCTGCTGACGTAGATACACTAAGAGATGTGATTAGTGACGCCTCTTCATATGCCATTGTTTGCACATTGAGTATAAATTATGAACAGCCATGCATTGATATACGAGAGATGTGGAAATGGTCAGCTGATAACGTTCTTGTTCCTACGCGGTACCGTTTGATCCTCGACAGAATGTTTGAAATTGTCGGATTCCGCAGGCTGAAACCTATATTAGACACGCGTGTTAGGGTTATGCTTTATTTTGATACGGTACTCGAATACGCATACGCCGCTCTGTTCGATGGGTTTACCGAGTGTAGGAATGAACAGGGAGAGAACGGACTATCTCTGGATGCGTATTTAAACGGCTTAGACTCTTCGAAATATCATGAGCTTTGGTACAAAACGCTTGAGGGGTACAGGGCTGAGCTCGCCTACACTGTTCACCCTGAAGAACTGTACCTCTATATAGTAGATAGCTGCCGTTATGACTTGGAAGATTATTTCAATTGCTGCTATGCCGGGTGAAGAAGAGTTCACGATTGAAAAGTTCGGTATGTTAATAAAAAACCCTCGATTGGAAAGGCATGATTATAAACTTGTATTTAATGACATAGTTAACGATGACGTTTTTTCGCTTGCTTTTGATTGCGTTCTAGTGACGCTTAAAGACAACTTACCTGCCGAGTTTAAAGTGGGTACAAAAATAGTGTTGAATGATATGAAAACCATTTACATCGAATATAAACCGCCGTATCAGTTAAGCGACGAGATGATGCTTGAGCGGTTTTACCACATCGTGCAGAGTAATGCCGATGTTGATGTAGCATCAATCAGCATTGGATTTACCTTTTTGTACCGGAGAACGTAAAGATAATATATATATATATATTTACTGTAATATGTTGCTAATACTAAGTTTTCTACGATTATATATAATTAATATAAATATACATTATTTTAATATTTGGTTAATACTATGTTTTGTACAATTATATATAATTAATATAACTATTTTTCCTGTACTAATATTTGATAATATAACTTTTGATAATATAACTATATATTTTTCTAATATTTGATTAATACTGTGGTTTGTATGATTATATATTTTCCATGTTTTGAACGATTATATATAATTAATATAAATATATATTTTTCTAATATTTGGTTAATACTATGCTTTGTATGATTATATATTTTCCGTTCTATTATTTGATCATATATACACCCCATTGTATAAACATTAATTTATAAACAGAACGATGTAATGGTGTTTTATTTATTCCTTGAACACTTTTATATCATTTGTTTCTAAAACAGAATAATTAATTAGTTGCTATTTGTCAAATCGGTCCTCTAATTCTGTTAATGGATGAATATATGGGATAATTTAGTCACTAGGTCGTATGTATAGCAATGTGTGTGTTTAAATTCTAATTATTTATTTAATAAACAGAATTTCCTTTAAAATAAATAGTTCTCTTTTAGGAGAAGATTCATCTGCTGTGGTAATGAATTAAAATAAATGGCGGGACCTGACAACTCATCATATAAATAAATGGTGGTATTTAGAAACTCTCCCTAATATAAATTAAAATAAATGGTGGTATTTAGCATCCACATGGCTGAATAATGTAATGCATAAATAAATAATTATTACTATCTGGCAACTCAGCAACCGATTGGCTGAATAATATAAGGAATAATTAAATAAATATTGCTATCTGGCAACTCAGCAGCCGATTGGCTGAATAATATAGGGAATAAATAAATAATTATTGCTATCTGGCAACTCAACAGCCAAATCGTTGAATAATATATGTATTGATTTAATAAATAACGAATCTGGCAACTGACTGAAGGAATAATTAAACACATGGCGCTATCTGGCAACTCAGCCAACTGGCTGATTAGCACCTTATAAGAGGCGGCGGACGGCTGAAGGATCCCATATGAGCTCGGCTTCCAGTCGAGTGAACACCCAACTCTGGGTTCCCACCTCTGGGTCTCTCTCTCTCTCTCTCTCTCTTTCTGCCCCTTTGGTGGGGTTCAGCTTGGGGCAGAACTCCGCCTCCAAGTTGCATACCCCTTGCAATCCCATTTTGGGGTTGGCAACAAAGGTTGGCACTCCCCTTTGGGTGGATCAGCTTGGGGGATAACTCCAGTTTGCATCCCCCTTGCAGTCCCATTCCATTTCAGGGCTTGCAACAAAGGGGGGGGATTTTTTTGTCTTTGTCTTTTTCTTCTTTTTTTGCAACAAAGGGGGTGGGGGTTGGCACTCTTGCAACAAAGGGGGTGGGGTTGGCATTCTTGCAACATTACGTAACATTTCTGCACTCTGGCACTTTGCGCCTACACTACTTAGAATAATGAAATCCACTATAGTCCGAATAAGTAATGCTAAATGACAAATACTATAGTTTTTCTTTTTCATGATGCTAGCCCTCACCAGCTATATGCAAAGCAGATAGGATCCATTTTTGGGACAGGATCTAGGGTTTAATAAGTAATGGTAAGTGACAAATACTATTGTATCTGCTTTGTAGATAGCTGGTGAGGGAAGCTATATTTTTGGGACCTCTTTGCGAGTGACCCGTTGCCCACGTCGGGCTAGCATCATGAAAAAGAAAAACTATAGTATTTGTCATTTACCATTACTTATTCGGACTATACTGGATTTAATTTTCCTTGAAGAGTTCCTTGTTCCATGCACGGTCTGTGTGTATCATAAAAAACCTCAAGGTGTTAAATAAAGTTGACGTGTTGAAATAACCACATATATTTCCAAATAAAGTATAAACAAAACAAATATTTACCACAAAATAAATTTAGAATAAAAAATAATAACCCTCGTTTCTAACCAACCAACTAGTGAAGTTGAGTTTCCCTAATTAATAAGAAAAAATAAGTTTTTGAGACAAAGAAACTCAGCTCTTTGTCTTTGGGTAAAAAAAAAAATTTTTTGACTGCTGAATCAAGTGGGCTAGTTTTTTATATAAAAAATTCTTGTAGTTCCCCAACTCACTGGGCAACTTAAAGTCAACCTTTAAATCTCAATATTAACCACTGCAATCAAACTAAAAATTAAAACCCTGTTTAAATAAATAGTGGCATACCAGAACTAGGTGTAAGTAACTTAATCAAAATACTTAACTAAGGTAAGAGATTAAAATTAGGTACCTAGAAGAAACTTGAACCGGGCTACAACAGCCCTAACTAAATAATTAAATGGCTGGAATAGCCTTAAAACTTAAGGGTAATATAGCCCTAACTTAACTTAAGTAAAAACCTTCAAAACATTAAACCTTTAAAAACAAAAACTTAAGGGCAATACAGCCCTAGCCTAAATTAAACTGCAAAACCTAGGTCTGGGAAATAGCCCCTATTAATAAATAACTTAGCAGTGTACTAAATAGTGACTTTACAAATAAAATTTAAAATCTGGAAACTAAATGAAACCTATGGACTAGTTAGAAACAGAAAGGGTAATGTTCAACTGGCAACTTCATTTGTGGTAAGTCTAAATTAATTTTAATGAATTTAGCTTGACCATAGTTAGTAATCTGGCTGCCGACCAAATTTTAACCTTAAAACCACTGCAGCCTACAGTAAAAAAGTTTGTAGCTATGTTGACAGTGTCTAAATGGGCCATTATTATTTCTATAATTACTGTGCCTATTTAAAGTAAACTTAGCCTTAATATTTCACCTAAATAAAAATCTCTCAATAAAATAATTTTTCAATAATTTTTCAGTATGGCGCCACCAGGTGGGCAGTCGAGAAGTTGGTTACCCTTTTTTGTTTTATTTCTGATACAATAGTTTTTAAATCCAGTGAATTAAATGTTTTACATAGTCTGAAAATTTAATTATAGATATCATTGATAATATCATTTATTATATTAAACCTAAAAAATGGATAATGAAACTGAAGCCACTCCAGAAAAAATTATGGAGACAGTATCATCATGGATGGGAAGTGATGCGGAAGCGCTTGAAACTAGTAAATTGATAAAAAAGAGGGGAGCAATCAGAGCCTCAGCTACGAAACTTTTAGCTACAATCAAAGAAAAATTGGATGATTGGACTGAGGAACAAAAAAATTCATATGCTCGGCTTTTGTCCTCACACCTGGACAAGTTACAAAATTTAGATGAGGAAATCCTTAATGTGTTTGTTTGTTCCGAAGGCTTCTCAGAGGCTAAACAAGAGAAACTAGATGAAAAAAACATTTATTACCAAATTGAAATACATCAGATGGTACAAGCATTAATAACTAAAAAAGAAAATAATGCCGAAGCCAAACCTAAACCAAGAATAGGTACTAAAATTCCTGAGCTTCAAATATTACCATTTGATGGAAATCCCTCTAAATTTCAAAACTTTAAGACCTCATTCAGAAACATTTATGACGACATAGGTCTTTCTGAACAAGAGAAATTTGCTTACCTAAAACAACATTTGAATGGAAACCCTGCCATTCAAATAAACTGCATGCAAGAGAGTAAAACATCTTATGAAGAAGCATGGCAGTAGTTGGAGAGCTGTTATGCAACACCAGGCCAAATTAAATTCTCCATAATAAAATCACTTTTAACCAAATCCAAAATAACCAAAGATTTTAAATTACTTCATGACTTTCAATCAGATATGCACTCTACCATAAATTTTTTTAAGAACTTGTGGTTTTAAACTCTTTGACCACTTTGATAAATTTAAAGAAGCCATTGCCGAAGCTACCAAAACCTTAGCTAATAATGTTAGTTATGATCTTGAACAAAGTGAATTAACCACCTTAATCCCTAAACAAAAAAGAAACCTCTCCAGAACCAGCCAGAAAACCATGGCATTCTGGCCAAACTACAGCTACTCTGGCAGTTTCCACCCACAAACAATCCTCAAGAAGAGCTCAACATACTGACCAGAGAGAACTTTACTGCAAATTGTGTAAGAAAAACACACACAGAATCTCAAAATGTGATTCTTTCCCTGAAAGTTGGGATAAACTGAAAAAACTCGTTAAATAAAATTATTGTACTAAATGCACCTCATCTAAACACCAAGCCAAAGAATGCCCCATTTCTCTCCTACCCTGTTCATTTTGTAGGTTTTCTAACAATTTATCCTTCCTTTGTACTAAAGAAAAAGGAAAACCAGAGGAAGATAAGAAACCCAAAACCAGTACTGAAGTAGCTATCCAAAAAAAAACTCAAAACAAGGAAAACAAGTTACTAACCTATTAAGTTTAAAAAACACTGATCAAGAAGTGGCATTACTTCCTTCCATGCAGATGAGAATAAGAAACTCGGAAAAATCGATTAAATGCAGAGCACTTTTGGATAATTGTAGTCAAGCCAACTACATTACCAATGAACTTGTGAAAAAATTGAATCTTCCAACTAAACACTACGATGAATCCATAACTATAACAGGATTTATAGCCAACAAGAAACAACTGAATTATGAAATAGCTATAATTAAATTGGAGGATTCTAGAAACCCTGGAAACTACCAAGAAATAGAAGCCATCATAACTGATGATATTAATATTAAATATGAAGTTCAGGGATTACTGAAACTTCAAGCTTATTTAAAATCCTTAAATTATCAGCTTGCAGATCACTTTGAAGTTGATGAAGTTGCCGACTTCATGTTAATTTTTGGGGCTGCAACCCACAAACATTTTGCCCTCAGTACTCATCAGATTAATACTGTCTCCTGTTATAAATCTCCCTATGGAATACTTTTATTGGGTTTCCCTTCAGATTATTACCCTGAAAAAGAAAAAGAACCAATAAGAGATCAGATCAGCTTCTGTATTACCAACCCTCTACTTACTAGCACAACTTCTAATGAAGATCTAGAAAAAATTGACTACCTAGCTAACCGCTTTTACATGGACAATGCTCTAATTAATGCCAACAATCTCTCAGAACTCAATGACCTTTACAATTATAGTGTAAACACCTTAATCAATTATAATTTGAAGCTATATGAAGGGGCCTCCAACCACTCAGAACTTCAAGGACTATTTGAAAAACATGACATAGCCTCCTCAGAAGATAAAGAAAACATAAAACTATTAGGATATGGTTGGAACACAAATGCTGATACACTCCATCTAAAAACTGTAAACTTGAACTCAGAAGCCAAAACTAAAAGAGAAATACTAAGTTCTGTGCAATCATTGTTTGATCCAATTGGATTTGTTGCACCCTTAGTGTTTAAATTAAAACTCTTCATGCAGAAGGTAGCAAATACCAAAAAAGATTGGGATGAATATCTAGAACCCGAAATGCTGGGTGAATGGAAAAAACTTTGCAAAGAAATAAACAAAATGGAATTTCTGAATTTTCCTAGACAAGCTTTTGAAAATTCCAAACCTCTCATGGAAAATCTTCAACTCCACATCTTTTGTGATGCCAGCCAAGAAGGGTATGCAGTAAGTTGCTCTCTAGTTGGAAATGGAAAATCCGAACTAATTTACGCTAAATCAAGAGTCAACCCCAAAGCAAAAAATTGGACCATTTGTAACTTGGAATTGATGGCAATCTGCCTAGGAACCAAAGTCCTAGAATACCTTAAAAAAAACCTACCTAGAAGAAAATTCAGAAAACCAAAAGTTCTTCAAAACAATAATTTGGACAGACTCACAGGTGGCTTTAAATTGGATTGCTCTAAAATCTCTAAAAATGAAATCCATCTTTGTAAAAAACGGAGTGAAAGACATTCAGGAAGCAACAAGAAACTTAAACCATCACCTGGAATTCATACATGTAGCAGGAGAAGACAACCCAGCAGACCTACTCAACAGAACAATATCTTTCAAGAAATTTCAAAAACTTCTTCCCTTTTACCAACATGGTCCCACATTTTTGAGAAATGAAACTGAATGGCCAACCATCTAAATTTTTAACACCCACCAAGAAACCTTACAGACAACAATAAATGTCTCTCAAACAACTTGTAAAAAATAAATGAAAAAACTCCCTTGTTAAACATGGAAAAATTCTCTAACAGGAAAAAACTGGTCAGAATCACTGCCTATGTTTTACGGTTCATAGAAAAATTAAAGTACTTCCGCACTCACAAATATAACCCCAAATGTAATCTAACAGTGGAAGAACAAATTGCTGTTTTGGAGAAAAATCATACAGCTTACAAAACTAAGGCCACAAACTACTGGATAAAACTGGTCCAGCAACATTTCTCAAAAGAAAACGAAATAATCAACAAACTAGATAAAGGAGAAAAAGTTGAGGACCTAACAAAGCTGAAAAAGAATCTAAAACTCTTCATTGACAAAGAAGGGTTAGTCAGAACAATGGGGAGATATAAATATGCAACCAACCTTAACTATTCTGCTAGGTATCCTGTACTACTGCCTGAAAATTCTCATTTAACAACGTTAATCATAACTGAATGTCATGCAAAAGCCAGTCATGCAACCTTAGCTACCACATGCAATTTCCTCAGACAGGAATTCTGGATCCCCAAAATAAGGCAAGTAGTTAAAAGGGTTCTGAAACAATGTCTGTTTCGCCAAAAATACTTTGCCATGGCTTATGAAGTTCCTTCTACTGGACCATCAGTAACAGAACGTTTAAGCTATGAAAAACCCTTTGAAAAAACTGCCCTTGACTATGCTGGTCCAATTTCTGTCTAGGATGAAAATAACCACTTCATGAAAGTCTACTTATTATTGTTCACAGTTATTATTGAAAAATGTGCGTCTACACACATTACAATCCCTCTTCTCAGCTTCAACTACACGGCTTTCACATTTGGGGCTTTTACACTGCTCACATACCATGTGGCATTCTTTACAATGTTTCACTATATCATCCGCAAACTCGAGACACCCTTACAAAATCATGATGTCGTCCATTTTTCGACTTTTATCATAACTCGCGTAAAGATACCTTATATTACCGATGGGGAGATACGTTGAACCTGACAGTTCTAAAATAAGTAGGGGGCCTTGTACGATCTCTCAAAGAACTTTTAAAAACACACACTGTTCTACGACGATCATCCAGTCCAAATACAACTATACGAACATTAATTTCCTATTTTACCCTTCTCAGCTCCTCAGGACCCATGTTACAGTCAAACTCAAGTACACAGTCTACAGCTAGTTTACGGGCACGCTCCACGACCGTAGGCAGCCAAATTTTTGCGGTCTGTGTATTTAGTACAGCAAACATATGAGCTGAGACTACTGCTATAAAGCCGCAAACACGATCGACGTTTATATGCCGTCTAAAAATAGCATGAGAATTGAAGTTAAGAGTATAAGGTTTCGCACTATCACCCGCAACACGGAATACATGGTCAATATTTACCGTGAAGTTGTCCATATTGAAGGCTATGCTACTTTTGGAGGCCTGCATTATACGCCCTAATATATACTCTACATCTTCAGCAGCCAAACGCCTGAATGGCACTACTACCCTAAAATCATCTACATCACCATCATCTGACCCGAATCCGAAGGACAGCCTCGTTCTGACTTCACGCTCGTCGCGGTTCTAAAGAGCAAACTCTACAATACGCTCTACTACGCGACGTAGTCCGTGTTCAATACCGTTTCTATACATGGATCTAGGATCAACCCTGACTATATACCGATTTGTAGTCAAGGCTGGGGATGGGGTTACGGTGCGCACCAACTCGAATGTTATGCCATCCTCAACAGAACGGGGAGCTGCTGTGGAGGATGAATAAGGGACTATATTTGAGGAATGCGGTATTGTGTGGGTTGTTGCGTAAGACGTTGAGGGTTGGGGCTCTATTACTGCAGACTCAACAGAACGGGAAGCAGCTGTGGAGGATGAACAAGTGGGTATATTGGCGGAAGAAGCTGATGTGGGGTTGGTTGCGTAAGACGTTGAGGGTTGGGGCCCTATTACTGCAAACTCAACAGAACGGGGAGCAGCTGTGGAGTATGAACAAGGGGGTATATTGGCGGAATGCTCTACCATGGGGCTTGTTGCTTAAGACGTTGAGGGGTGGGGTTCTATTACTGGTGTTCCAACAACCCTGGAACGCTTTATACCTGACGTGGAGGATACGTCATCGCACCTCCACTTTGAACGTGCTACAAGTGTCGCTGGTGAGGGCTCATCGGAGGGGGTGGGGGCTGTAGATGTACGGACAACGGGCTCATCCGTGATATCGATGATAGGGTGCTGTACATCGTCGTCGTTCACGGTTCTGTGGAAGAAGAAAACAAAATATAAGGAGCAGCACTCGTTATTTGTAATATTTTGTAAATGGCACACTTAGGGGTTTGACGTGTTAGAAATGGAATCTGTGAAAAAATTCAGATTCACGAGCCCATCCACATGTATTATATCTGGACCTACAGGTTGTGGTAAAAGGGTTTTTATGCTTAATATCATTGAAGAAAAGGGGGAAATGTTCTCAAAATTTGTGCATAAAGTTATATGGTGCTATTCGACATACCAATGAGTGTTTAACGAGTACCAAGATGATGTTTTGTTCCACAAGGGGGTCTATGACGTTAATTCGTTAAAGGGAAATGAATATACAGTCATCGTAATTGACGCTCTCATGTTGGAGATGGATAAAACGTTTGCCGAGACATTTACAGTATTCTCCCACGACCTTAACATAAGCGTGTTCTTCATTAATCAGAATCTATTTTTCTAAAATAGATACATGCGCGATGTGTCGCTAAATATGCAATATCTAGTCTTATTCGCGCAACGTAGAGATGTGTCACAAATTGGGGTATTAGCCAGTCAAATGCTTCCGAATCAGCGTAAGGAGTTTTTGGAGGTTTTTAAAGAGGTCACAAGCCAACGTTATGGATATTTGCTTTGTGACCTTCACCCGCGAAACACGTTTAGGGTGCTTCTAAGAACGAATATATTTCTAAGCGAACCTGAAACCGTGTATATTCCAGAATGACGAATAGGCTAAAGAAATACCGCGAATTAATAAAAATTTATCAACGCCTGCCTCGAGCATTGCAGCAGATGTTTGTTAAAAATATCGACTTTGACTTTTTAAAATGCATCTGTGAAATCTGCCTTAATGTTATAAAATGTAATGTTCCAATGAAATCCTCTCAGAAGATTCGCTTACGTCGTTACAAGAACATAATACGGACGCTCGCCCATAAAAGTCAGACTGTGGGTAAGAAAAAGTGTATTATTGTACAAAGAGGCGGGTCGTTCCTGCCCATCTTATTTTCAATTTTGGGACCTTTACTGACTAGATTAATATAATGAAGAAGGTGGTTGTGATCCCTCGCGAGGTGTACACTTCATTACAAAGGAGTCCAGACGCGGTTCTAGAACCCCGTAAAAGTAGGCTAAAAAGAATGGAAAGTGAGTTGCTAACCCTATTAAACAGTGAAAAGGCACCTGATGAGAAAAGGATCTTGTACCAAGAGGCTTTGCAGAAATTTCTTCATGAGTACGAAGATTATAAGCATCCTACAGAGCTCCCCGTGAGGCACAGCTCGAGTAGCGCTGAGCATAGCGACACAGGACCTGAGCAACCAAAGAGCAGCGGAACACAACACATCGAACATGTGCTAAAAAACAGCCTCCCCCATACATTGAGGAATAAAGGGCTAACTCTTTATAATCTATTGAGTGAGGACCCCATCATACAGTGGACCGATACAGGCGAGGTCATTGTTGAAGGAACAAGGGTACAAGGATCCAATATCGTTGATATTGTTCATGATCTGATGAGAAAGTGGGATAGGCCCTCACCAACAGGATGAAGACATATTAAGGCAAGACTACAACAAATAAGTGTCCCCAAAACATTGATAGGTAATCTGAATAGGTTAAAAGACTTGGAACATGCACCGCACGTGTCACAACTGAGTACACCTTCGCCCCCAGCAGCTGCAGTGTCGCTGAAGAGGAGAAAGAAGAGAGTAGACGGCCAACCTTATCCACGTGCCTCTAAAATACGCAAATGGCTAACGTATTAAGTAAGCACTATTATGACATTTCTCACCCAGCATCCTATGGTGGCGTTAATAGATTGTACAGAGGTGCTTATAGTGTAAGGAAAAAAAATGTTGAGAGATTTTTGCGGGGCCAGGATTCTTAACACTTCATAAACCGGTGAGAAAAAGGTTTAAAACAGCAAGACAACAGCCGCCTCGATTGACTCTATTTGGCAGGCAGATTTAACAGACATACAAAGATATTCATTGTATAACGATGGCTACCGTTACATCCTATTCATAATAGATGTATTCTCTAGATACCTGTGGCTAATTCCCCTGAAAAATAAATCGACTGAAACAGTTGCTAAAGCAGCCAAAACGCTGATGTTGAAAGAAAACAGGATTCCTGGCTATTTTTGTACGGATATGGGAAAAGAATTTATAGGACGTGCTTTTCAGAACATGCTGTCAGAGTTTAATATCAGCTATTACACTTCCAATTCTATACATAAGGCTTCTTTAGCTGAAAGAGTTCAACGTACCATAAAGGAACGCATGCACCGATATTTTACACATAAAAACACATACAGATATATAAACGTTCTCGAATCATTGGCTTCATCCTACAACCGTTCACACTATCGTACGATCTGTGCAGCACCTAACGATGTTTTAGAAAGAGGCAAGCGCCCGAGAAGAGATGGAGTGCCGCTACCACCACCACACTCTGCGCGTTTCAAAATCAATGACTATGTAAGATGTCACGTTCGGGAAATAAATTCGCGAAGGGTTTTGAGCAAGGATGGACACGCGAGATTTTTAAAGTTAGGGCTATGAGGCCTAAAGGCGAGATAATGATGTATTACGTTGAAGATTTGAATGGAGAAGAGATCTCGGGAGGCTTTTACCGCGAGGAATTGCAGAAAGTGGCATTTAATTTAGGAAAAAATGTGTTTAAAATTGAGAAAATTTTAGGAAGCAAAGGTACAGGAAAGAGAAAAATGTACCTGGTGAAGTGGCTAGGTTACCCAGAAAGCCTCAATACCTATATAAAAGCTGATGCAGTAATGAAGCTTAATTAGTGTGCAGCATGACTCCTAACCATTTCTACGTCAAACTCCCGTCCTCCTCGTCCCTGTCTGTACACCCTAACAACACAGTAGCCAACTTTGTAACAGAACTCCATGGACCCATTGAATTCGGTCGTGATTCGTATGAGGTGGGGCTATGTGAAATTCAGCTGGACACCCTCTTTTTAAATATTGATTATAAAGATACCGTATACGGTTCTTAGAGACTGATGAGTGTGAAAAGCCGGGTTAACTCGGGATGAAACTATACGTATCGCACGGACTAAGGTTGCACATTTTCAGTACAACAGTGACACTAGGACCGGGTCGTTATGGTTCGGCTGAGGATGTTGTGAGAGACTTAAACGTAGTTTAAAAAACTCAAATCTTACGAATGATTTATTATACGAAATCGTAAACAAAGGAAACCATGCACATACTCTAATCCTAAAATCAATGGTTAACAGAAATCTTACAGAAGGAAGAGTGTTCAAAATTATAACCTAGGGGCGATATCGAGCAGCCTTCCAAGGAGACACCTTTCACGAGGCACCGCATGACTTGTCCAGCATAATGTATCAATTGAAGATGGAGAAATTGGATGAAAGCTCTCAGCCTCCAGACATGTGCTATATTTACAGCAATATAGCGGAACACCAGTTTGTTGGGGATACCCAGGCACGCCTGCTACGCATAGCACACATCCCCAACCATAGAGGAAGGAGCTTGAGTATTACATATGACATACCCCATTATGTGAATGTCGCAACTAATCTAATAACTAATATCTCAATATATATAAGAACGATTGAGGGTAAAAATTTCCCATTCGGTGACCGGAGCTTAACAGTGAAGCTGCACTTTCGGCGCACTGAGTTATAATGGACAGAAAGCCTTTCACAGTATACCGAGGGATGAGATACCAGCGTGGTAGTGGACTTGGGTCCATTTTTTCATCCATACTACGCACCGCTATCCCACTGTTGAAGGGGGGGACCAGGTACCTAGGGAGGAAGGCGTTACAAACAGGTTTTAACGCGGCAGAGGACATATTGGCGGGCACTAAGCCTAAAGAAGCTCTAAAAAAACATTTAAAGCGTACACGGGATGAAATCATCAAAGACGCGAAGAGAAAAATGCGTGGTGGCGGAAAGAAGAGAACTGCCAGGAAGAAGTGGTTACCAACACGTGCTGGAAAGAAGAAGAGATCTGCTAGGAAGAGGGGTTACCATTACGTGGCGTTAAATGCAAAAGGAAACCAACAAAGAAGTGCTGAAAGCGTATGAAACCTATGGCTGATCATTTTTTAACTGATATAAGCTGAGGACGCTACTCTCACGAATCATAGATTGACTAATACTCGTCGAGGGAGGTGGCACTATTTCTGACTCGTCATGGCACGTTTCATTCATCCGTGTAGTTCACAGTGCTGTAAATCGGAACTGTCCCTCTTTGATATACCACCTACTCAGGTCTCTATTGAACATAGTGACTTTATTACAATTAACCCGTTAAACCAATTAGTTCACCCAGTGCCCCTATAGAATTCGTGATACCCAGCTCAGGCCCTTACTTTTTTGACCCGAGTTGCATGCACATGTATGCTAAACTACGCATAGCCATTCTGACGGAACGGATTGCGATGATAGTTACGCTGCCTACCCTGAAACCAACTTTCTGCACTCCATATTCAGTCAGTGTGATGTATATTTAAATCAGACTAACATCTCGGCAGGCACGGGGTACTACCACCTACGAGCCTATCTGGAAAATGTCCTCAACTTTTCAAAAGAAGCGAAGGACACCTTTTTATCCGCCGAGGGGTATTACCACACTAAAGATGAAAATGGAATAAAGGATAAATTTAAAAATTCTAAAAAAAGATATACGTGTTTTGGACGCCTGCATACAGACTTTACTTTCCAGGAGAAGTTGCTTATGAACGGGTGGATATGAAATTGAAGCTTACCCGCACGAACCCTGAGATCTGCATAAATCTGGGGACTGACCAAGAAGAAGGCGCGAAACCGTTGTGATACACATCATGGAAACGTATTTGCGTATACGCCGAGTGAAATTAAGCTCCCCGAAGCAAATAGAAATTGAGAAAGATTTGGTACATGCCACAGTGAAATATCCAATTAACAGGGTACAGATCAAACTGTACACGATTCCCGCAGGGCTGGCATCGAAACAGCTAGAAAACATTGCTCTTGGAGTCCTACCTAAAAGGATTTTAATTGGAATGCAAGACCACGCCTCGACGAATGGAAATTATAAAAGAGTGCTTAAAATTCGAGAATTTCGGCTTAAAAATATTACTCTATACGTAAATGGCATCGCTCTGGTGGGGTAATGGATATGGATTACTCAACAGATGGGTATTCCGCTCTGCGCGAGAGCTTATAGTAGTTTGGCTCATAATACAGGTGCGTGTGATGAACTTGGTTTCGGCATAACTCAGAAAGAATTTGTGGAACAGTTTAATATTTACTCATTTGACATTACGCCTGACTTAACTGCTGGCGTAAATACGCATTTAAACCCCCAACAGACCGGCACCATTTCAGTGAGGCTGGAGTTTGCCAAACCTATAGCCGCGCCTATTAGTGTACTAGTATACCTCGAGTCGCAAGCCCTAATAGAAGTAGATAGGTTTAGGAACGTTACCACAGATTTTTAAAATGGACGCGAATACACTCCAGAGAGTGAATAAAAGTGACTGTTTCGCGCGATCAAAATTTATCGGAGTTTTTGCAAAGAATGAAATATTGAAGCTGGCTAGTTCGAGAAACTGGTACGGGGTTATCGTTAACACCGACATTGTTGGGGGTGAGGGGATTCATTGGTTTGCAATCTATTTTAAAACAAAGGAAAGAATGTACTATTTCGATTCACTCGGATTTCCACCGTGGAATGACTCGACAATTGTGAAGTTCATAGCACAACTAGATGTGCCAGAGATTATTTGGAATCCATATTGTTTCCAAGGACATTATACTGAAACATGTGGCTTGTATTGTATTTTGTTTCTTATGCATATGTCACGTGGGAAGGGATTTATGAATTTTTTAAAATTATTCGATTTATGCGACAAAAATATGAATGATAAATATGTGTGCAGGCAGATAAAAAAAGGTTCCCATATGTTAGTACCCCCTGTAATGTGTAAAGGTATATTATGTAAATCTGCGTATACATTTGTAGCCATTAAGGATTGGGCACTGACCCTTTTTGTATATGATTTCTGCTATTTAATAAATGAAAATATATTGTGCTTTGTCCTTACCCTCATAAAATACTTACATAATCTCATCGATGACCTCGCATTCGCTTGACCGGATGTGCGCCAGTACCACGACTTCTGGATCGCTAGGTTGGCTAGGCGGGATGGCTATCACTTCATTTATCACCCTTTCGTCAAAAGTGGCTGTAATATGTTCTAGCTCCGTTTCGGCCCTGTAATTTAAGTAAATGTCATGAAATTGGATGCGGTTAAATCGTTTTGTGTGCACCATATCTTATTGTTCACGATTCCAAAAACATACTATATAACCTAAAAACACTTACATTAGCTCGTCTGCAATCTCGCTTGACCGACTGTGATTCAGTACCGCGACTTCTGGATCGCTGGGTAGGCTGTTCGGAGAAGCATCCATAGCATTTATTCCCCTTTCGTCAAACGTGGCACTAACACGATCAAGTTCCTTCCTGGTCTTATAAGGTTAAGTAAAATTAGAGATAAATTAAGAGAAAATAGCACGTAATTTAAAAGCAGATAATTCTTAAAAGTTTTAATATTTCTAAGATCCTACCTGTACAAGAAATGTGCAAATATAAACACGCCATACATATATATATATATATATATATATATATATATATATATATATATGCAGAAATAACGACGAAGGAGGTAGAGAATAATTGAAAATATTTTGCAAAACTCAATTATTGTGATCTTTTATAAGTTAATGCCAAATGAAACGTTATATATATATAGACCGAGAATAATCACAAACTAATTTCAAAACGCATTTGTTATGGCACTTATAAGCTAATTAACACTGAATGAAGCGATGTATATAAATGTGAACCGGTTAGGTTCAATTGTTCTAGGATAAGGCAGATTATATTATAAACGAGAAAAATTCACCTTTAAATAATCGACAAACAGACAAAGACAATGGGACTAATTTTATGTTGTAGAAAAATTCAGAACAAAAGGAAATTAGATTGTCAATTATAAGTTACTCACACTTCGATAACGTTTTCATTGAACGGTTCTTGCATATCGCCACAAATTTCCATAACATTCTGTGTTGATAAAAGGTCGCTCTGGTCTGCAGCGTCGAAGAGATGTTCCAATGCGTGAGAGTAATCGGACTCGCATTCCAGCAAATCGGGTGAGGCGTACAGTTGATTCATTGTTGTATAATTCACTAGCTGGTGAAACTGGGGCTCTGCGTCGTGATTCGCTCTTTATAAGGGGGGCATGCGATCAACCTGCAAGAGTGAACCTTGGCACCCTATTGGATAGCAGTGAAATTTGGGCGGAAAATTAGAACTTGGGCCTGCATTTTCGACCAACCCGATGTCCTGGGCCCCGCCCACAGTGTCGTCATTAGCTAACTCCGCGAAGTCTGGGCAAGAATTTTGTGCGGAGCTTAGCGGTAAGGCTTGCTTCGTACCCAACCGAGGTCAGGACACAGTGTCGTGATTGGCTGAAGCCAAGAAGTCTGGGCGTGCCGTCTGCCCCGAATCGCGGTCCCCATTACGTGAGACAAATTTTATTTTTCTGTGATATTCCATATCGTTCAGGAAATATTGATTTAAGATTTGAGATCCAAAACACCGGCTTGTTTGAAATGAGTTTGTTGTCCTAAGAACACTTTCATTATTCCCTGAACAATACAATTCGGTTTTCTGCGAAAAATAAATTTACTGTAAAAGAATTCTTGACCCTTACGAGTAAGCTGCATATTTGCTTATATGGTCACATGTTGTTCACAAAACATTTGTGTATTGTGTGTGCTGTTCCAAGGGTAAACTGTTTATCTGCTTTTACGGCCAAATGGTGATTAGAAAAAGATGTACGTATGGTTTCAGATTTGTTATTGAAGAGACATGTGTTATTTGCACTGAAAGGCGACAGAAAGGGCCTCCAACTCGGCTATTGTTTTGTATGATCAATTTGGTATTTATATGGACAAATCAAGTTTCATTAGGTTATCGTTGGTAGGCCTAAAACAAAAAATACATCATCTGAAATATTTGTGAAGGGCCGAAAAACATCTGCTCTAAAATTGCTTCCTGACCGTAGATTAAACTCGAAAGATACGACATAAAAACATGCCTTTTCCTGTACATTTTCAAGATTTCCAAAATTAATATACAGGGTGTCCCATAAGTCCGGAATCATAGGAGAAATTAATGTTTTTCTATTTCTACAAACCATAATTCTTATTCTCGGGATGCCAATTTCCCGTCCACCATTCTGCTCAGTGACGAGGCTGTTTTTTATGGAAATGGTGAGGTGAATCGACAGAACACCCGCTACTGGTCTCAAAACAACCCTCACTGATATACCTCTTCAAAGAAACAAGGTGCATCTCGGGTGATGGTATGGTGTGGCATTTGGAAGGATCGCATCATAGGGCCCCTCTTTTTCGATGAACATGTCACTGGAGGCACTTACCTACGTATGCTCAAGGAAGAAGCATTTCCCAGTGTCTTGAACGAAGAAGGAAATTTCCCAACATGGTTCCAGCAAGACGGCGCTCCTGTACATTACAGCACCCAAGTAAGGGAATACCTGTACCAACAATTCCCTGGTCGTTGGATAGGACGTCGAGGGCCTGTGGAAAGGCCAGCTAGAAGCCCGGATCTCACGCCACTTGATTTTTATCTCTGGGGCCACTTGAAAATTAGGAGTGTTGAACATTTGCGGCAGCGCATTATTGGGACATGTAACACCATTACTCCTGACATCATTCACCGTGTGCTTGCTGACTGGGTATCATGTCTGAATTTATGTATTGAAAAGCTGTTGTTTTGCCTTTTTTATTATTTTTCCTATGATGCCGGACTTATGGGACACCCTATATATATATATATATATATATATATATATATATATATATATATATATATATATAATTCATTTGACAAAAATATAAAATTAGTTACAGCCCTAAAACTACATTTTTGGATTGAAATTTTCCCCATATTTTAGATGGTTATCAAAAATTTTTTTTTGAAATCAGCAAGAATTCGCAATTATAAATATCATAATATATATATATATATATATATATATATATATATATATGCAAATAACTGCAATGACCGCGCAGTATATAAATGAATAGAAACGACATAAGTATTAAGGAACGTTTCTGCACACGAGGAGGAGAGATAACGAAATAATGAAAAATGAGGCGAACCGCCTCGTGTGCAGAAACGTTCCTTAATACTTATGTCGTTTCTATTCATATATATATATATATATATTACGGTGTTTCATACCTATAGGGTAAAATAAAAATGAGCTTCCATATTTTAAAGAACAAGAAAACACGTTTGTGCAAGTTTGAACCAGATCGCGCTGCATTTAGAGGTCCCCAACTTTGACGACTTTTTGTCAGTTCATTTCTCGCCTGCCTGCAGTGAAGACGGTTTTCTTCGTCACTTGAGCGGTTCGTGTTGTATAGCCTATTGGACAACTATGGAGGTAATTATATATGCTACTAATTATCTCATTTTACTGTGGTATTGAAATTTATTATTATTTAATTTCTGTCATTTTACTGTGGTAGTGATATTTATTATTAATATTACATGAAATTAATTAGTCTGTTGCATATTGGACAACTAAGCTGGTAATTATTTATGATACTAATTAATGTAATTTTACTGCGGTATTGAAATTTATTTAATTAATGAATTGTCAAAGAGAACGTAGTGTACACGTATCAGTTTTATAAATAAAGAAAAGCAGTAACTGGGACTCGAACCAGTGTCATAGCCGTTTGGCGGCATCGCTCAAGTCGGCGTACACAGCACGCTATCCACTCCCTAGATGGTGTAGTGGATAGCGTGCTGTGTACGCCGACTTGAGCGATGCCGCCAAACGGCTATGACACTGGTTCGAGTCCCAGTTACTGCTTTTCTTTATTTAATTAATGAAATTAATTACGATGTGAAATTATTTCTGTGGAATTATTTAGTTTGTTTTCTTTTCCAGGTGTCTACCAGAGCGAAAACAGAAGTGTTTCTTATTGGCCAGACGGATGCGAACATCACATCAAGTGGCCTTCCAACTCAGTTGCAAGTACTCAAAAAGTACTTTTACCACCAAAAGGAGCAAAAATTTGGACGTACTAAATGCCTGAACCTGTGCCTGGATGCCTGTCTCATATTTTGGGAGAGAGCGAGAATCCCCATGATGCGTCGAGATTCGGCCTTGAGGAAGATGGAATCCCTTCTCAAGGAATACGACCGGCTTGTGAAGCACAAGTCACATAAAGCAGAGTCCTTCCGAGTGAAGGAGGCGATGTTCAAGGAGGCAATAGCGAAGGAGATCATGGACATTGCTCATTCACAGGCTAAGGAAATGATGAAGAATCAGGAGGACATCCACTTTCTCGACATGCAGCGTGAAGATCCAAATTCCTGCAGCATGGGCCCTGTTGACATGAAGCTTCACTATAAGGAGATTAGGAAAAGGAAGAGGCTGGACAAGATTAAGGAACAACAGGAGAAGGCCAGGAAGGAACAAGGAGCTGCAGAAGATACGGGGGCTTTAGTGATTTCAACTTCGTCAGAGACTGACTCAGATGTCGTTGACCCAACCGTGGAAGTTTTTCCATCCTCCTCCAAGGAAAATACCAAGAAGCGACGCAGGAATCTGATCTCACAGGATGTGACGACTACCTACGATCGGCTGAATATTTCGTACCGCGATTCAGCTATGTCGTACGCTGCAGCGGCTAAATCACTAGGTTTTGACTTGGATGAACTGTCCATTTCTGCCAGTACCATGTACCGCACACGCAAGGCTCTCAGGAAGGTGGCTGCTGAAAGTTATCAATCCGACGAAGTTTGTCCTGGTCAGCCTCTTGTCTTGCATTGGGACGGTAAGCTCCTACCTGACAATGAGCAATGGAAGGAGAGCGTTGACCGGATCGCCGTCCTCGTCTCTGGCGACGGCAAGGAGAAGTTGCTCGGCGTTCCTAAGGTGACGTCTGGAACCGGCGAGAAGATAGCGCGAGTTTGCTTGGATTTGGTCAAGGAACACAGGATGGAAGAGCGCGTGCGGGGACTGTCTTTCGACACGACAGCGTCGAACACCGGGATTCATATCGGGGCCTGCGTCCTGATTGAGAAAGGTCTTGGCAGAGAACTCATGTACTTCCCCTGTCGGCATCACATCTATGAAGTCATCCTCAGCTCCGTCTTCAAGCGTGCATACGGCCCTTCAAGTGGCCCCGATATACCCGTTTTCAAGAGGTTTCAGGCACAATGGAAGTTCAGCGACCGGTTGGACGTGCGGCCGTACGATTTTGCTCAAGTCAATGACTCTATGAGGGAACTGAGGGAGAAGTCAGTCCTGCTGGGGAGAGGGATGGTGAGCACGTCGCATCAGCGCGATGACTACAAGGAACTGCTACAGTTGGTTCTCATCTTCCTGGGAGAAGCAAAAGTGGTGGATTTCCCTCTCAGAGCCCCTGGCGCTTACCATCACGCTCGATGGATGGCGATAGCCATCTACTCCTTGAAAGTAATTCTACTGAAGAAGCAGTTCAAGATGTCGAGTCACGAGTTGGAAGCTCTGACAGCCGTAGGTCTCTTCGTGTCCCTCGTCTACATCCGAGGTTGGACTCGTGCTGCAACCTCAAGCAAGGCTGCCGCAGTTGATCCGGAATTTCTGCGTGACGCGGAAGCCTTTGCCATGTCGGGATATTCGTGTGTTAACGCTGCGCAAGAAGCCATGTCTCGATACCTATGGTACATCTCTGAGACTCTTATTGCCATGGCGTTCTTCGACGCAGATGTGGCAGATGAAGAAAAGGCTCAGATGGTCGTCAGTTTGGGTAAGCCCGCATCGAAAAAGGAACTCAAGCGACCCCAAGGAAGAACGTCAGGAATCTTGCCTCGAAACACCTGGCGGAGTTCGTGACAGGAAAGACGATGGCTTTCTTCCATGCATTCGACTTGGACACAGAATTCTTGAAAAAGCCAGTTGCCGAGTGGACTGAAGTAGAGGGCTTCAAGCAAGCAGCGGCAACTGTTAACAAATCTCTGTCGTCAACGATCGGGCCGAAAGAGCCATCGCGCTCACCAAAGAGTTCAACTGTTCTCTGACGAAGAACGAAGAGCAGAAGCAGTATTTGCTCAAAACTGTGATGCAGCATAGGGCGAAATACCCGAATAAAACCAAGAAGGATTTCATGGACAAATGATTCGCAAGAAGTGGTTATGTTTTTTGTATCTTTGTGAAAATGTGTAGTGAAATGGTACTCGTTTGTTGAATAAAAATTAATTGACAGATTTTTGTTTAATTTTTTCCGTTTATGATCTGCCAGAGCATCAAACTGGGGACCCGTAAACTTTAAACTATTGAATTAATACTTCGGTTTATCAGTCTCCTCAGCAAATAGAACAAGGGGATCCATGTGGATTAAAATTTTTCCAAACTTTTAATTTATGAAACACCCTAATATATATATATATTATGATGATGTGTTTTTCTGCGAGACACGATTTTAATTACAGATAATTATTAAAAGCTTTAATATTTCTAAAAAAAACTACAAGAAATGTACAAATAAAAACATATATATAATACAGTTAACAAAAATATAAAATTAGTTAGACCTAAAACTTAACTTTTTTGAATTGAAATTTTTCCCCGTATTTTAGATGCCTATGAAATTTTTTTTTTTAGAATCAGCAAAAATTCGCAATTATAAATATCATAATATATATATATATATATATATATATGTGTGTGTGTGTGTGTGTGAAGGGGTCATTAGTAAATTATTTTCTTTTTTGAATTGAAGTGTTTTACACCAGCCTTAGACCCACGGTTAGGATTTATTTTCCGTTCGAGTAGTTTCTACACCCCACCTTAGGCCTACGGAGCTCTTTTTTCTTTCTTTTTTGAATTGAAGTGTTTTATCCTCACCTTAGCCCCACGGGAGAACATTAAGGTACCCTGAGTTACGAGTCCCGTCAGGGGTACGAACCCGGTTCCTTTTAGCGCACGTGCACTGAGACACTTAGCTGAGGCGCAGGGCACCCAGCAACCGGACGTGGTGATGCCAGGGACGCCCAGCAACCGGACGCACGGGCTTGTGCCCGCCAAAGCGGGGCGCGTCAACTGATACACGGAGGCGATGATGGCCAGAGGCGATGACACCCGGAGGCACTGGCTGATGATGCCCTGAGGCACTGGCTGATTAAGCCAACTGGCTGATTAGGGGCACTGTGACAGAGCTGCGGGGTGGCTGAAGTCCTCATATGCGTCTGACAGCTGTCAGGTGAAGAACCCCCTCCTCTGGGTCCTCTACTCTTCCTCTCTCTCTCTCTCTAACTCTCTTCCCCTTTGGGGGGTGAGGCCGTACCAACTTCTCCCCCAAAGAGGTTCCCCTGAGGTTAGGTATGCCCCTTTGTGGGGGGTTCAGCTTGGAGGATAACTCCAAGTTGCATACCCCTTGCAGCCAGATTTTGGGGTTGGCAACAAAGGGTTGGCTCTCCCCTTTGGGGATTCAGCTTGGGGATAACTCCAAGTTGCATACCTCTTGCAACCCCATTTTGGGGTTGGCAACAAAGGTGGGTGCCACAAATGGGGGTGGGGATGCCTTACAACAAAGGGGAGTGCCACCAAGGGGGGTGGGGGATTGGCTCTCTTGCAACATTACATAACATATGCAATTGCATTGCACTCATGGATTTTTACCACCATCCTACTATTGGGAATCAAGTAAGGTACTTTATACAGTATATGTAATAATTATGTCAAAAGAAAAATAGAATCTGTATGTATAGACCAAGTAGATAATTTTAATTTGTGTGAAGGTACTTATAAGTTGGACCCTTTAATCAGATTCTTGGTCAAAAAATCCCTTACGGAGTCGGGTGAACGGGTTCTAACCTAAGTGTGAATTTCTTAAAGGTCTCTGGATTGTTTCCTTACTCGCTTTTGGTTCATTCGGTTTTTTTTTCGGTAAAATGTAAATGGAATAATAAACGTAAATGTAAATGTAGTAATGGAGTAATAAATGTGGAAATAAATATAAATGCAATAAATGTAATAATTAGTGTAAAGGTAATAATAATAAATATTTAAAAAAATGTAAATACAATAAAAAATGCAGTAATTATGTCAAAATAATAGAATCTGTATGTATAGAACAAGAAGATAGTTTTAATTTGTGCGAATGTATTATAAGCTGGAACCTTTAATAAAAATGCCCTTCTGGGGTCGGGAGAACGGGATCGAGCCTAGGTTCGAATTTCTTAATGGTCTTTGGATTGTTTTCTTATCGCCTTTTTCATTCGTTTATCAGTTTATAATTTCTGGTAATAAACAACAATGTAATAATCAATGTAATAATAAATTTATAATTTCTGTAATAAATAATAATGCAATATTAAATGTAATAAATTTAATAATAAATTTATAATTTCTGTAATAAATAATAATGCAATATTAAATGTAATAAATTTAATAATAAATGTAATAATTATATAAAAAAAAATAGAATCTGTATGTATAGAACAAGAAGATAGTTTTAAATTTGTGCGAATGTACTTATAAGCGGGTCCCTTTAATAAAAATGCACTTCCAATGTCGGAAGAACGGGATCTAACCTAGGTGCGAATTTCTTAATGGTCCCTGTACTGTTTTTCCCTCTTGTTTTTGGTTCATTCGTTTTTCGTATCCACCCGAAGAGGATGCCAGTGGGCATCGAAACTGTTGTGGAAATAAACTCTGTCTATTAGAGTGGGTTTTTATTATCATATTTTGACCTTCACGTAGAAAAAAGTGAAGTTTTTTGTATTTACTTTGGTCTATTTTTTCATTATTTTCATTGTTTAATTGAGGGACATTGTCACGATCTCTTTTTACAATTCTAAACGTTATTCATATCGGAAAACAAAAATAATGCATTAACATTTTCTTTTTTTTTTAATTCGGAGTTTAGTGTTACAAAAAATAAACCACGCAAAACTGGGGACAAAAATGCTCAAAAACTGCTTAAATATTTTTTTTGTTGTCACCATTGTTTGAAGTGTGTGAATGGTCATCTGAAAATTGCTTGTAATAAAATTTTGTTTTATATAAAAAAATTATTATAAATTTTAGATATTCCACAAAATACTACAAATATTATGAAAAATTAGAGCTTCAATTTAAAACCTGTTAATTAAATCGATTCAAATTAATTCAGACATAAAGAAATTATATTAGTAATTAAAATTTTTCCTTTTTTTTCTTTTTATTCGAGAAAATTAATCGCAAGAACTCTTTTACACGTTGGATTAAGAAGAAAGATTTGTGTTCGACACATTCTCATTCCTTTTTGTCCAACTCTCTAACGCAAGAGTTCGTCGGTATTTTCAGTCTTTCATCTATTCAACCGGTGAACTCTGGAACAGTCTTCCTCAGTCCATCTTTCCCCCTGTATATGACTTTCAATCTTTCAAAGGCAGAGTGCCCAGGCATCTCGAAAAATCTGGACCTTGATTTTGGCTCTCCTTCTTCTATGAGGGTGGCGTTTTTGCGGGCACTCGCCTTTGGCCCCTCCTTCCTGCCTAAAAAAAAGATTAGGTTCATATTTTAAAATGTACTTTACAGGCAATTTGGCGTCATTCCTTTTGTAAAACTATTTCATTGACAAGAAATTAAAATTAAATAACTTTTAATCCAGTACAAATTCAAGTAAAAATGATTTTATTGTGATTGTTTCGCATCATAACGATTTGTACGAATCGCTTACATTAATTTTGATTTCTCCAACCATGAAATGATTTGAATGTGTTTTTAATGAAATGAAGTCGTGATTTCAACTTAAAATACCAAATATTATCGTTACATAAAAAGACTTTTAAAAACAAAAATTTATGTTCTGTTTTCCTAAATTCTATATTTTAAAGATCTGATTTAGTGTGTGTGTGTATATATGCGAATATCCGCATACGCATCATTTTTAACATCCGCATCCGCACTTCTGATTGCGGATGTTATACGGATATTACCTCTAATAAATTATGCAATTTACAATTAAATTAGCTTATATAGTAGCTTATAAGGCCGAGTCATGCACATTCCATGTAAAGTATTAATTATACACTGGGGAACACAACTTTTGGTGACTTAGATGTTAGACCTGTTTCTGGGTATATTGAGGTCGCTGATTCTAAAAATGACATTAGTTTTACTCCATCAGCTCTGCTTATCAAGATATGATATATATCTATATATATTTCTATATAATATATATAATATTATATAATTGCTGACTGGCAATCACTGTTGTTGTCAATTGAATACAAAAGTATGATGAATGTCAGCAAAAATAGTGTATTAACATCAAACAAGCATAAGGTACGAAAAATATTTATTAAATTCAAACAAGCTTGAGACACGAACGGCAAAAAAAGTTTTTTCATTGAGACATCTCACATAAACCGCGTTTCTGAGATTTCTTGCGATGAGATGTGCCAGGACATTCGCGTTGGATGCTCCAGCAGTAATCTGCCATCATGTGAGTATCCCATCGTCAGCGGTACCGTTCTTCCATGGTCCTTAGTTCTTGGTGAAATCGTTCACCCTGTTCCTCGCTTAGATCACCGAGGTTATCTGGGAAACGATCCAAATGACTGTGGAGGTAATGCAGTTTGATGCTCATTTTACAGCCAAGTTTACAAAAAGAAGAGAGCATATTCTCCACTAGTTCACCGTAGTTATCGGCCTTATAGTTCCTAAGGAAATTCTTCACAACCATACTAAACGATGACCACGCACGTGCCTCAATGTTGTCCATTGAATCTTGGAAACGCGGGTCTTTCATGAGTTCCCGGATTTGCGGTCCATCGAAAATACCTGCCTTCAGCTTTTCCATGCTCAGCGCAGGAAATTTTCTACATATGTAGCCAAAAACACGTCCCATCTCTGTTCAAAGCCTTTATAAATTGTTTCATCAAACCTAGTTTGATGTGCAGTGGTGGCAATATGATCCTTTCTCTGTCAACCAAAGCTTCTTTGATTATATTTTTTTCTCCAACCACCATGTTTTCTCTCAGAGGCCACTGTCTTCTCACACAGTGTTCATCTTTAGCTCTACTGTCCCAGAGGCATATAAAGCACGGGTACTTGGTGTACCCGCTCTGCTGGCCCAGGAGAAAATTCACCATCTTCAGATCCACACAGATCACCCATTGGTGGTCTCGGTATGATATCTTTTCTAGGACTAGGGCGACTGTCCCGTGCTCTTCTCTCATACCGACTGAGTGACCAATTGGGATTGATCTGTATCTGTTGCCGTTGTGTAGAAGAACACATTTTAGGCTCCGTTTGGAGCTATGAATAACCGCCATTTACTTGGTGTGTATTCCGATATGCCCATTTTCATCAGCAATCCGCGCACATTGTTGCAGAAAACTAAATCGTTCTCTTTTGAGAAGAAGGGCAGTAAATCCTTTTCTCTGTCGCGATATAACGTGATTTTGGTTCCCGGCAGCAGTAAATTTTTTTCTCCCAGCCTGGAAGCTAACAATTCAGACGATTTCTTCGAAAGATTTAAGTCCCTTATGAGGTCGTTTAATTCGTGTTGACAAAAACCTTCTGCAACTGATGACGGTCCTTCAAAATCACTGTCATTTTGCCCACATATGCTTTCTTTGTCAGTAGCAGATTCATCATCTTGAGGGAGCTCTGGAAGATGGCTGAATGATGGGACAGGTATCTCATCTGAATGTGAAACAGACCGTCTAGCTGAGTCTATGTCAGGATACGTCCATTTACTCCGGTTACGTCCATTGATGCCCTTTATATTCACCAAACAAAAGTAACAGTCATCACTGTGGTTTCTCTGTTCTCTCCATACCATTGGTATACCAAATTTCAGGCACCTCCTCTTTCCGTTGGTCCATTGCCGCAGATGCTCCGTACACGTTTTACACACAACATGAGGAGCCCATGGCTTATCTTGGTCCCCTAGTTGTACTTTGAAATAGGCAAAATAAGCTTTTTTCACAAAATCAGTAATAGTTTTTCTCTGTTCAATGAACGTGTACTCTCCGCAGATAAAACAAAACACATCTGGATGATTTAAACACTTTCTTCGTGATGAAGCCATGTCAACACCTGTAACAGGAAAGAATTCACGTTAGTACATGTACAATACACATGCAAAACAGCAACATCAGCAAAATCATAGCTACAATTTAATTATACAGATGCATTTAGATTTACGAGCAACTCATAATACCGTTCCAGAAGGGTAATAAAGTAGGTAATGACGTATGCAATATCTCAAAAACTAGAGCTGCTAGAACAAAATGGATGATATTTTCTGAATCAGTGGCATGAAAGAACCAAGAAAAAATTTTTTTTTTATTCCCCAGTGTTATTAATGAACAAACAAATATATAAACCTCCAAATATAAATACTTGGTAACACAGAAAATTGAACGAAACTTGTTTCATTGAATTTTCTGTGGCTGAAACTCTTGAGAAAGTTATTATTTTTATCATAATGAAAAGAGTAATATTAATTTTAATTCTTATGCATTGCCTGCCATAATAGTAATATCACGAAATTTGAAAAATTGTCATATATTCATAATTCTATATTATATTGATAGATTAACTAAATATCCGCATCCGCAGATGTTGAAAAACTGACATCTGGTCCACCACTAACATATATATATATATACAGTATATATAGTATGTATTTATGTGTATATATGGGCTACGTCGTGGTCAATGTCGTAACACCGCTTCCCGGAGATCAGTGAAGTTAAGCGACATTGGGTCTGGGTAGTAGCTGGATGGGAGATCGTCCTCTGCGTCCAGATTATGTAGCGATCCGAGGTTCGGATCGCCCGTAAAGCTGTAGGTCCCCTCCGTCATATGACCTAAGATGTTGTGAAGGAGGTTAAACAACCCCAATTAAAAAAAATAATAGGTACAGGGTGTTTCAAAAGTCCCTCATTATTTTTAAAATTTTATTAAAATAGCAATTACAAGAGGAACCAAATGACAATTTGGTTGCTGAGTCTACGATTCATGAGAATTTTGGTGGCATCAAACTTGGCTTCATAAGTCTACTGGAAAGTCACTGGTACACCTCAACGTGGGCACCGTCTTTTTCGAAACAAGCGAGCCACCGTTTTACGCATTCTTGGCCGACATTGGACAACATTTCGGCTGTAACAGAAGCACACGCATTCCTGATCCGTTCTTCTAGTGTTGGGAGGACTCGCGGCTTGGTGGCGTACACTTTGCTCTTAATGTAGCCCCACAAAAAGAAGTCGCATGGGGTAAGATCAGGCGAGCGAGCAGCCCATTCGATGGGACCACGGCGACCAATCCACCGATCCGGGAACTGCTTATTCAGAAATGAGCGAACCTCACGCGAGTAATGAGCAGGGGCACTGTCTTGCTGGAAAATGACTTCTTGCATGTCAGCTACAGCTGACAGTTGGGGGATGCAGAACTCCTGAAGCATACGAAGGTAATTGTCTCCGTTGACGTTCACGGAATTTCCATCTTGATCCCGGAAGAAGAAACGGACCAATCAGCCCAGCTGAGGAGATGGCACACCAGACGACCAATTTCGGCGTGTCCCTTTCATGTTCACGGATCTCCGCAGGATTGTGAGTTCCTCAGATGCGGGTGTTGTGCCGATTGACGCGACCAGAAAGGTGGAAGAGAGCTTCGTCGCTGAACCACATGTGCTCCAGGATCGATGGGTCTCTTTCGTAGTGATGCAGCAGTGTCTCACACATCTCCACCCGGCAATCGTAGTCTTGAGGTTCCAGCTTCTGAACCACCTGGATCTTGTACGGATACAGCTTGAGACCACGCCGCAAAATCCGTTGGATAGATGTCGCGCTGATGTTCAGTTCCGCAGCAGCTCGCCGAATGGACTTTCCTTGATTCTGAGTAAACGCCTCACGGACAGTTTCGAAATTCTCCTCACTCCGCCCACTTCGAGGTCTTCCTGATCGTGGTTTGTCCTTTACGGATCCGGTCTCCATAAACTTCCGGTGGGTGGCGACGATGGTGTTCCTATCCGGTGCATAATGCTGTCCGTAGATTGCCCGGAATCGTCGCTGCACTTCGACCACAGATTGAAAAACCTCCTGCCATGCAGCGATTTTACACCTCTGCTCTAGAGTCAGCATGGTAGCAGAAGAAAACGGAGCCAAACTTCAAATGTAGACTCAAAAAAATTCTCAACTACTGAGTAAGAGTTTACCACAAGATGAACGTCGTTGGTCGATTAGCTGCAAAGAAAATTCAAAATCAAATTAGTGAGGGACTTTTTGAAACACCCGGTATATATATATATATATATATATATATATATATATATATATATATATATATATATACTACAACGCCCACTGGGCTTGTGCAGCAAATGCCATCTAAAACACAATCTCAGCCGTAGGGGATGACTGGGAGGGGCAAATGTCTGACTAAACTCTTCCCTGGTTCAACGGTTGAACCAAGGTACCATGTACCATCTCTTTATATTAAACCAGGTTAGTAGCACTAAACTTCAACCTTAATGTGTGTACTAAATTTGGTGCAGACTACCCTAGCCTTTTAGGCGTGTATAAACGAACCTAGAATATCAGATACACACACACACACACACACACACACACACACATATATATATATATATATATATATATATACATATATACATATATATATATATATATACACATATATACATACTAGGGCGGTTCAAATAAATTAAAATTAAAAATTCAAGCAAGCATGTACTTTTTTTATTAGACTTAAGAACATAAAACTCCGAGACGAATTTGGGTGGAATCCGAGAGTATTTACTCGGTGCTCAAGCATTAGAATATGTACAGTGGGTGAATTGGCTAAATAACATTTAGATAACCAATGAATTCGCACAATATAACGTTCAGTGATGGCACAAATGCATTGATATCACCTTAATATCATACATGAAATCTAGTCGCCTGATCATTTATCGGTGGCCAATGTCGACTTATTGTGGTCAGGAAATTAGTGCCGGTGCATTTCCACTACATGTAAGAGGAACTGCTTTTGAATCTTGGCTTTGGTAATGGTTGCATTGAAATTCTTTATCATGGACACGCCCCTTTCAGCACTGTCGTTGATAACATTGAGTCTTTACATGGATAGGACGGATCGTCTGTCATCGTGGTGATTTTTTTCACTCATCCGATGCCCTAAGAACCCTCGGCTGATCTTGAAAGTATCAAATAACTTGAATGACGCTGAACCGACAAAGTCTGAGCGATCCATCCTCTCTACTGAAATGTTTCCTTTGGATTTTCTCCGATCTTTCTTTAATGTTCCTCTCTCTAATAAATTTGCTGCCTCAACCATTTTTATCTTTGTTTTCCGATAAGGTTTCAAAAGAAACAAAGCCAAGCCAGGGGGAGATTGTAGACACACGTTTCGGAAATTTCCATTTTCCATCATCAGTGTTAAAATTATAAAAGCAGATACAAAAAAATGAATAAATATAATGAACGGAAACTTATACGATATATTTAAATAAATGTGTAATATTAATGGTGTTTATATTTATTAATTAAAATTAAAAATAAAATAATATAAAATATAGAAGAGTGATCAGTCGTCAAACATAGAGTAAAAAGCGAACAAAATTGAGAGGAGTCTTACCAGGTTGTTATTGTCGGGGTAAGGGGACTAATTGAGCAGAGGGGTTGGGAAATGATTGGTTGTGGAAGGAGTCCATATTAGAAGAGTTGGAGCCAGACGGAGCGATGGTGAATTTCTTCTCAGTGGTAGGATATGAGAGTTTATTTGGCTATGTTTAAGTTAAAGGCAGAACTATAGTCGTTGAGAGTTGGTTTAATACTGAGGATGTGTAGGGACTCCAGAATGCGGAGGTCGTTTGGATGATTCGTTGTGTTGATAAGTTTGAAATTGGAGGGAAGTAATTGGTGGTTGTGAAGGTGTCAGTGATCTCTTATTGCGTGGTTGTGAAGGTGTCAGTGATCTCTTATTGCGATGCTCGTCCACTCTGGTTTGATATTGGTGAATAGTGCTGCCAATATTGTTCGCTTTGCAGCGAACACAGTTGAAAACGTAGATGGTGGACGAAGCAAGGGGGTGAGGTGTTTTTTCTTTGTGGTTGAAGTATGATTTGATAATATTATTGTTGGTGAAAACGAATTGAAAGTTAATTTTGGGGTAAAGAGGGGTGAGTAGGAGGCGGAGTTCTGAAAGTAATTTGTGACTGATATGGTCGTAATAAAGAAATGAAAAGTATTATACGTTTTTTCTAACGGTATGAACTTTAAGGGGGGTGGTTAAATATTTTAAAGAAAATTTCTGGTTAAAAATTGTAAAATATATTTTGGGAAAGAGTTGTTAATGCCGAAATTATGAATGAATTCTATTTCGTTGTGGAGGGATAAGTACGAAGAGCAAAGATGATAGGCGCGGTGAGTAGTTTGACCGAAAATTGGGAGAGTGCAGGAATGTTGCAATGTTGATCAATGTTGCAAGGGGGTATGCAATGAGGGGAGGGGTTATGCAACAACTCAATGCTGCAAAGGGGGAGGGAGGGAGCTTCGGGGGTAGAAGGGAGGATGACCTCCCGCCAAAGAGGTAACCTTAACCTAAGAGAGGGAAAGGAGAAGGAGAAGGGGTGTTCGCATGGCTCCAGCCAGACGCACAATGAGATTTCATCCGAGCGCCTGCTGACTTATAAGGTGTAAATCCGTCAGCTGGTTTAATCCGCCAGTTGGCTTAGAAGGCTTCAAAGAAGGCGTAAATGGCTTGTTCAGGTGTACATTATTAGGGTTGAGTTGCCAGATAACGCTATTTATTTAATTAATGCATATATTCTTGACAGTTGGCTTAGAAATCCGTCAGTCGGTTTAGAAGGCGTAACCAATCATTTGGTATACATATAATTAAATAATAATTTCGTTTATATATACAACCAAAAGACTTAAATAAAACACCATTACATCATTCTGTTTATTTTGGACGAATTATTGGAATCAATTTCATGAAATATATAGAAAATAAATTTACAATCCAAAACAAACGAGGAATATATGCAATAAAAAATAATAATAGTATAAGAAATACGAAAGTGGATTTTATATATAATCAAAAAATAAGAAAAAATAATATAATACAGAACGATGGAGTATAACCATCAATATAGCAGTACAGGAGAAATATATATATATATATATATATATATATATATATATATATATATATATATATGTGTGTGTGTACAATAGGATGGAGTGAAAAAACATTTTAGAATTCAGTTTTGTACGGGCACCCAAAAGTTGGTCTGTGGTACTAAGAAATCTGTAAAAGATTAGCTACCTGCGACATCAACTTCGTCCGCCCCAAGGAGGTCAAAGATTTTTGCCTTTCAGGTGCCTCCAAAAATTAAGGAAAAATTCAAAGATTTAAGCGTATCTTCCGTTGTGTTTATGCTAGAAAGATCATGTTTGTTTCATTTGATTTGTCTGTTTATGTTCTTTAACTTTTCCCTTATACACGTTTCTCCGATTCCTCACAGAAATTTGTAAAATTTGGTATTTCATGAAAAATACTAACAAAAAATAGGAATTTCTATTTGTTTCGTTGAGTTTCTCAACTTTAGTAGATGTTTTAGCACCATTTTAAGGTTTTCATTTGATTAGATTTTCACAGATTTAAATTATGTCATAAATATATTATTTAGAGTTTGTTATTTGTACTATATTACATTATAATTTATATCTCCTTTTCAGATTATTTGATTGCTTTGATAAATTTTTATATTGAATCTGATTCGCTAAAAACATTTACAGTCACTAATATAGTATAATTCTATTCCGATGCACAAAGCAAAATTAGACATGACTTCCATGGCCTCGAATGAATCAGCAAAAAGGAAGACGAGGAATACTCAACAGCTGAATCCAATCTTTGGACCACCAAAGGATCTCTCACTGATTTATTTGCATTCGTCCGAAGATATACGTCAGTGTTTCCTTTATGTTAGACAGGAAAGAATTAAGTCAGGAGAAGCTAATCCAAAAATTTATGATGTTCCTGCAGTCGTTGCCCAAAAAGTAAAGACTTCATGGGATCGTGCTTCTTTTCCAACTAGCCATCATAAGACCGTAACGCAGCGCATTCAAGGTTTGTACGAAAAATATCAAAATGTCTTAAAACAATTCAAAGGGCGAAAAGACCAAGCATCCAATCAAGCATTGCTTCACAAATTTTAACTTGACTCACTGAAGCTCTATGATATAGCTTCTTGTAAATGTGAAGACTTCCTGACATGTCATTCTAAGACCGAAAAGTTCCTGTTCTAGAAAGAGATTTTTTAATGACCAACGAACGTCTCGAAAAATGATGATTGGATCCGTAGATAAAGTGGTCACCAAAAAGGTGAACAAAAAGAAAAAGGCACACAAAAGTGTGAGGAATATACAGCACGGATCTCGAAAGGCATGAAAGAATTTGATACTGCTGCAACTGTTTCGTCAAGTTCCAGCGAAACGGACGAAAGCAGTGAGCCGTTAAAACTCACGACAAAACCATTAATTAATCCGACCTTCACAAATGAGAATGAAAATGAGAACCTTCTTCTTGCAGTGATTACTGATAACCGGCCAAACATTTGAAAATTGGCAATACGAAGGATCGAAGTAGCAAGATCTCAAGCTGAAAAAATGAAAAGCATTCGCGAGTTCAGTGTACCGAAGCTAAATTTCCATGCACCTGACTACACTGTTATTATATTTTGGACAGATAGTCCCATCAGGCTTAAGCCACCGTTGACAAAACACTTAACCAAAGAGGAGTTGACATCATTGGCTCTTTCAATTCCCTTGTCATACACAAGCAGTAGAAAGGAGTATCAAACTTGTAACAGGAGCGGCAAGAACAGTTTATGGAAGTGAGAGGGGAGATGGCTAGGTTAAGACTAAATTGCATCTCAAACAATAATGAAATAATTTGAAACCAAGAGAGACTGCAAAACTAAATAAGAAGCTTTCTAAATTATTGTGGTGGGTGGGTTAGGGTAGAACTCAAAGAGCAGCCACCTCCACGTGGTAAGGTCTGGGTAATTTAAGCCGAGATATGCATGGTTCGTATCTAGCTTAAATTAGCAAAGAACTGCTACAATAAACCAATATATTTTAAGCCATGCAGCTATTTTATGAGCTTCTAAAAGAAAACTGAATCACTGAATCACGCTTAACATCAACCAATCAACGAAATCAATAAAAACTATTTTTTGTTAGTACTTTTCATAAAATACCAAATTTTAAAAATTTCTGTGAGGAATGGGAAAAAAGTGTATACGTGTAAAGTTAAAGAAGATAAATAGACAAATCAAATGAAACAAACATAATCTTCCTAGCTTAAACACAACGGAAGATAAGCTTAAATCTTTAATTTTTCCTTAATTTTCGGGGGCACCTGAAAGGCAAAATCTTTGACCTCCTTGGGGCCGGTGAAGTTGATGTCGCAGGTAGCTAATATTTTACAGATTTCTTATTAGTACCACAGACCAACTTTAGGGTGCCCGTACAAAACTGAATTCTGAAAAAAGTTTTTTTCACTCCATCCTAATATACAATTATACTAAATAATTAAATATATTGAAAATAAATATGCATCAAAATACATTCATTTTGTTCTACTGCGCAAAACACTAAACTCACACGTAATCGAGTCTACAGTCACATCATTATTGCTTTGCACTACGTGGTAAATACGGGTTAACATTATTTCACCGCTCAAATTATAGGGATACCTATACTCTATGTAAATGGCCTTCATATCGTTCAATACTATTTTTGTGCCCACTTTACATTCGGTTGGCCAGCTATCTTTAAACAGGGCTAGAATGCAATCAAAAGTACGCACGAAGAGGTCATCGTTAGCCAGAACATCATTATTAAATACAAGTTTATAAACACTCCTTTCCAATCGAGGGTTTATTCTTACCGATCCGAGCTTTCCAATCGTGAACTCTTCTTCACACTGCATAGCGGCAGTTGAAATAATCTTCTAAGTCGATACGACAGCTGCTCATTATATAAAGAAATAGTTCTTCAGGGTGAACGGTGTAGGTGAGCTCAGTCCTGTACCGCTCAAGTGCTTTACCAAAGTTCATCCAGCTCTAGACCATTCTCACTTTGTTCAGTTCTACACTCAATAAATCCATCGAGCAGAGCGGTGTGTGCGTATTCAAGAACCGTATCAAAATAAAGCATATCCATCACGCGCGTCTAATATAGGCTTCAGCTTGCGGAATCCGACGATTTCAAACATTCTGTCGAAGATGAATCGGTTTCGTGTAGGGACAAGAACGTTATTATCAGATGCATTCTTCCACATCAGTCGTATATCAATGCATGCATCGTTATTTATACACAACGTACAAACAACGGCGAATGAGGGGGTATCACTAATCTGCTCTCTTCTTGTACCTACACCTGCAGGAATTTTATAACAATCCTCACTCCACTTCTCAACTACCACGATGATTCTATTCATCTCCTCAACACTTAAATAAACAACATTCCGTTGTTTGTTTGTCTACAAGTCGTTTCCAGTATATAGTTAATGGCACCGGTTTCACGCCTGAACACGCGCAACGACTTCGTCACGGACACATCGTACACGGCATTGAGAATGCTTCTCAAAGGAGTTCCATCGTTTCGAGGAGCGCACGTCCAATCGGTTCAAGCTCTGAGATGACTATGAGACAGGCGAGCGGATCGGCTCGACGGGAGGAGTGAGTCACACCATAATCTGATGAAACGTGTACGGCGTTGTTCCAACGTGAATACTTTATCCCATCATACTGGGTAGGTGTTTTGAGAAATTTTCCGAAATGAAGCAATACCGGTTTTAATGTTTTATCACTCCCACTCCCCAGAATACGCACCAGACATTTTTGCTTAGGGATTTTCACGAACTAAACACATTTTATTCACACTCCGGCGCACTATTTGAGAAAACATATGACCATATTTTTCTTTTTGCTTAGCATGCGATACTCATCTCTAAATTCTGTTAAATATCACGCAGACCTTTAGCCATAACCTCACTACAAACCTCGTCATGATATATATTAATGTAGTGGTAAAAATACTTAAGATTCTCCATGATGACAAGATTTACATTCTCAGTCGCAGGTACGAGTACTCGGTATGATGCAACATGACATAATATCGCTTGTCGTACCACTCATCAACAAGACTCACTAACCATATCGTTGCTTCTCTTCTGCACGTGTTGTTTCTTCTACTTCACGGTATATGTAAGCTTTTATAAAGTTTAGTCCTACAACATAGTTCAATACATCACTTGTACCACGAAATCCTGCAATGCTCTCGCCAGAATAGCCGTAGAGTATTTGTACCTCTTGTTCCTTCGCACGATTCAATGTAGCCTTAAAATATCAAAGGAGGGTGGAATAGGGAGCCATTCAGTAACCTTATCTTCACACTTTGCCGAATACCACTTCATAAACGTCGAACACGCAATATTAAAGGTAGCCATTACTATTTTTCGTCTACGTGGGAAATGCACGTCTGAGACCCAGGGCTTGCAGCGGTCAACTGAACGCAGGGAAGAGATATGCCTAGTAGTAGCAGGAGTCACGTGACCGATCATACAGGTGGGCGGAGATTAGAACTTTCGCCTGTACACACACACACACACACACACACACACACACATACACAAAGGAGAACGTGAAACGCTAATTGAAACACGATTTATTTAATAAACAAATATTCAAGTATACATATATATATATATATATATATATATATATTATACAAATACGTTAATAAATAAACATATCGTTAACAATAGACATTCAAAGATTATGGTATCCAAAGGGTACGGTATCATAGGTACCAGGCACTTGGTAACGGTTCCTATAGGTGATACAGCACACCTTCGTACCCCTAAGTTCCTTCACACACCCCAGCTTCTCTGCCCGAAAATTGTGGGTCCCTACAGTTAGTTGGGATGGCTGGTCGCCCTCATCATCGTCCAAGCACACTAGATCCTTCAACGAATCAAAGTTAACGACCCGCCGATTTCCCTGGTTGAGCGTGATACCCTTAGCCTTCACGATATATTTCATATCCTCCCCCACCCTCACCCGTACCCCATAAGTTTTTGGCCCTGTTGAGACAAAAGAGTCGGCGTATGCGATTCTCCATGCTCTCCTTGATCTCATCAGTCAACTCTCCGAGGAATTCACCAATAGGAGGCATGTATTCACCCTCCCTCGTTGTGAATATCACACTATCTGTATCGGCTACAAAACCCTCCGCCCAAGAGAATGCAATAGACCCCAAAGTTTGATGCGTGCGTAGGCCGTTGTGAAGCTGGCTACAGGTATGTTTGTAACCCGTGAGGTATCTATGGACAATTCGGTATTGTTGTACTTTATTATGTAAGTATTACCTACATTCACGATCTCCATGACCTCTTTATCGGGAGCGTTGGCATAATCCCAGACTTCACTATAACTTTGTGCCAAATGAACGTTCCCTTTGCCAGTATTCTGTGCAAATTTTCCCCAAAGACTGTTTAGACACAACTTTGCACTAAAGCGCTTGCCTGGGTTCTTTACAATTTGGGAACGGTCAAGCTGTATACCTTCACGGTCACGGTAACGTTGAATATAAGCCGATTTTTCATCTTCGGTATCAACTCCTCGCGGATACCCTGATGCTTCTACTTTATCCTTCAAAAAAGCGTTTATATATGGCGTGAAAAGGTTGGGTAGCTTCTGAAACCTCCACACCTCATGTATCTTCAATATTCTGTAGCCATGGCGAACAGCTAGATCCAGCTCTGGGCTTGTATACACACCTCTGATCTTACGCTGGTTGGTTGTATGATTACATTCCCCATTGTTCTCCTCTGCGGACTTCACGCACAGGGGAAACATGAGCTTGTGATCGATAACGACGGGTAAGATCGGCATCCATAAATCGCGTGGGGAGCACATCTACGAAAGAAAGGCCGAAATAGTACCCGTTCAAATTTGTTGAGAACACCTCGATGGTGGGCAGGTCAGGTCCCACCAGTTTCTTAGGTGCACCTACGGGGTACGGATTGTTCTTCATCACGGAGGGATATAAAGAACAGAATTCGTAGTAATGGAGTTTCACACCCTCCGTAGGCGGAAAATATAGCTTGAAGGGATTTGTACGCCCTCCGAACAAGCTATCACCGCATTTGAGAGGATCCAGCACCATTGAACGTTTGATCGTGTTTATATCTTCACGGTACTGTCTATCTGTTTCCATCCGTGCATCATACTCATGCTCCCACAAGACTTCGTGAGTGAATGGGAGCCTATAAGTTGATCGCGGGTGCGGTCACGCAACTGTCGAGGAGATCTACCGTGGATATCTCCTACGATTCCACACTCAGGACGGGGGCATCCGTGCCACCAGCAACCGTTAAAGGAGTACACAGTCTTCTCACCAGTGGCACGGTTTTCGCTTAGACCATCAACCCAAAAAACACGACCATTAACCTTAATGGGTACTTCTTCCCCGTGTTGCGGGCATGCTTTATGTATACACCTCTGCTGCTGTAGGTATATAAGCCAGTAAATAGCCTTGTGCCCATAACTGCGGGATTGTTTCTGTGAATAACGGCTAAGGTGTCTTTAGGCATGAAGTTATTCTTGAACACCGTAAAAATAATGAGGCGATCGTGGTTGCGACTTACAACGGATCGCATTTGAAACGGACTATGTACATCCTTCTAAAGGCCTGGAAACATACTCTAAGCACGCGCACATCATTCACGTAATAACGCTCACATTCATCAGCTATATTATAAGGATAATTCATTAAAACTGTTGTAGTATCGGTCAAAATCTTCACGTTCATCTGCACTCATACATTCATAGTTAAAGTAATGTTTGGGTGGAGGTAGTCCTACTAATTTAAAGTTTCGCTAGTGAGGAATGTGTAAGGGAAATATCCTTTTGAAACTTCAGCGGCTACGCCCATCACCTTGGGTAGCTTTACTAATTTACAAGGTGTGAATAATAAAGTGTCTTTAAACTGTACATTACCTCTTATTTGCATCTGTTTAGTTTGTTGCCTCTTTTCAAGGGATCACCTGTAAATATCTCAGAGACTCGTGCTCAAGCAACTCCTTAGAAAGGAACTGTGTGTCAAATTTTGCCCGTTATGGGCAAGAATATACACAATTTTTTTTGAACTTGTCCGCTAACTTGACAATATAGGACACAAAGTTTCACAGGGCTATCGTGGCAATCGTTTTAAAAACGTTTGTCCGTTTCCACATTTGTGACACTCATCACACTCGATCTCCATACACTCATCACAGATAGTCTGGCTTACAAGTAAATGTGGAATAACCTCTTTGGTTTCAGCGTTCGTGTATTTTCTATATCGTAGTACAGTTATACAAGGGCTATTTTTAGGCTTACGTCTTTCATATATACATGCTTTACTCCAACCGCCTTATATTTCTCATGGCATGTAGAACAGTGAATTTCATCACATTTATGCGTGAATTTTCCCCAATTATCCATCATGTGAAACATACCACATTCACAGATTCTCATTTTCTGCACGTGCCAATTGACTATGGAGCTCAAAACAGTTTTATTGAAAAATGTGCGTCTACATACATCACAATCCCTCTTCTCAGCTTCAACTACACGGCTTTCACATTTGGAGCTTTTACCCTGCTCACATACCATGTTGCAATCTTTACAATGTTTCACTATATCATCCGCAAACTCGATACACCCCTTACACAAATCATGATATTGTCCATATTTTCGACTTTTATCATAACTCGCGTAAAGGTCCCTTATATTACGGATGGGGAGATAAGTTGTCCCTGACAGCCCTAAAATAAGTAGGGGTCTTGTACGATCTCTCACACAGCTTTTAAAAACATACACAGTCCTACGACGATCATCCATTCCAAATACAACTATACGAACATTCATTTCCTGTTCTACCCTTATCAGCTCCTCAGGACCCATATTACAGTCAAACTCAAGTTTAGTTAAGAGTATAAGGTGTGGCACTATGACCCGCAACACGGAATACACGGTCAATATTTGCCGTGAAGTTGTCCATATTGAAGGCTATACTACTTTGAGAGGCCTGCATTATACGGCATAATATGTACTCTACATCTTCAGCTGCCAAGCGTCTGAATGGTATTACTACCTAAAAATCATTTACATCTCCGTCATCTGACCCGAACCCGAAGGACAGCCTCCTCCTGACTTCACGTTTATCGCGGTTCTGAAGAGCAAACTCTACAATTCGTTCAACTATGCGCTGTAGTCCGTGTTCAACACCATTGCTATACGTGGATCTAGGATCAACCCTTACTATATACCGATTTCTAGTCAAGGCTGGGGTGGGAGTAGCGGTGCGCACCAACTCGAATGTTATACCATCCTCTACAGAACGAGAAGCTGCTGCGGCTGTGGAGGATGTACCCGGAATTGAACAGGAATAAGGGGGTATATTTTTATTTGAGGAAGGTACTACTGTGGGGGTTGTGTCGTAAGACGTAGAAGGTTAGGGCTCTATCACTGGTGATCTAACAACCGTTGCAATCCTGGCACGCTTTATACCTGACGTGGAGGGATGTGAGGGAAGAGAAACGCAAGACTGTAGAATATAAGGGTCATCACTTAAATATTTATTATATTATGTAAATGACTCACTTAGGAGTGTGACGTGTTATAAAGTTGATTCTGTAGAAAAATTCAGGTTCACGAGCCCATTCACATGTATTATATCTGGCCCTACAGGATGTGGTAAAATTGTGCTTATGCTTAAAATCATTAAACAAAAGGGGGAGATGTTCTCAAAATTTGTGCATAAAGTTATATGGTGCTATTCGACGCATCAATCAGTGTTCAACGAGTACCAAGATGATATTTTGTTCCACAAAGGTGTATATGACGTTAATTCGTTAAAGGGAAATGAACATCCATTCACTGTAATTGACGATCTCATGTTGGAAATGGATAAAACGTTTGCCGAGACATTTACAGTATTCTCCCACCATCTTAACATAAGCGTGTTCTTCATCACCCAGAATCTATTTTTCAGAAATAGATACATGCGCGATGTGTCGTTAAATACACAATATCTAGTCTTGTTCGCGCAAAGTAGAGATGTATCACAAATTGGGGTATTAGCCAATCAAATGTTCCCGAATCAGCTTAAGGAGTTTTTGGAAGTTTATAAAGAAGCTACAAGCACGCGTTACGGATATTTGCTTTGTGACCTTCACCCGCGAAACACATTTAAGGTGCTTCTAAGAACGAATATATTTCCAAACGAGCCTGAAACGGTATATATTCCAGAATAACAAATAGGCTAAAGAAATACTATGAATTAATAAAAATCTATTATCGACTACCCCGGGCAATGCAGCAGATGTTTGCTAAAAACATCGACTCAGACTTTTTAAAATGCATCTGTGAAATCTGTCTTAATGTTATAAATTGCAGTGTATCAATGAAACCCCCTCAGAAGGCTCGCCTACGCCGTTGCAAGAACATAATACGTGCACTCGCTCGTAAAAGTCAAACTGTGGGGAAGAAAAACCGAATTATTGTACAAAGAGGAGGGTTATTCCTCCCCATCTTATTTTCAGTTTTGGGGTTCTTTACTGACTAGATTAATATAATGAAAAAAGTGGTAGAATCCAGACACGGTTCTAGAACCCCGTAAAAGCAGGCATAAAAGAATGGAAAGCGAATTGTTAGCCATATTAAACTAAAAAAAATACCTGATGAGAAAAGAATCTTATCCCACGAAGCTCTGCAGAAATTTCTTCACGAATACGAAAATTATAAGAATCCGACAGAGATTCCCGTGGTTATTAGGCACAGCACGGAGAACGATGGGCATGATGACATAGTGCCTCTGTCCGACGATAGAGCTGACCATCCAAAGATTAACGGGTCGGCCACACAACATATCGAGCATGTATTAAAAAGTACCCTCCCACAAACATTGAGGAATGAAGGTTTAAGTCTTTATAATCTATTGAATGAGGATCCCAACATACAATGGACCGATACAGGTGAGATCATTGTGGAAGGAGCAAAAGGTACAGGGTAAAAAAGTGGGATAGGCCCTCACCATCAGGATGGAAGCATATAAAAGCAAAACTACAACAAATAAATGTCCCCAAAACAATGATAGAAAATCTGAACAGGTTAAAAGACTTGGAACATGCATCACACTTGAAACAATTGAAAACGCCGTCGCCCCCAGCGGTAACACCTCTGAAGAGGAGAAAGAAGAGGATAAACAACGATCAACCCTACCCACGTGCCTCTAAAATACACAAATGGCTAACATATTAAGAAGACGCTATTATGATATTTCTAGCCCATCCTCCTCCGGAGTAGTAGATAGACTGTACAGGAGTGTTTACAATGCTGGAGTAGGGAAAAAAGATGTTGCGAGTTTTTTGCGGGAGCAGGACGCTTATACACTTCATAAACCTGTGAGAAAAAGGTTTAAAACAGCCAAGACAACAGGAGCTTCGATTGACTCTATCTGGCAAGCAGATTTAACAGACATGCAAAGATATTCAGTGTATAAAGATGGTTACCCCTACATCCTATTCATAATTGATGTATTCTGTAGATATCTGTGGCTAATTCCTCTGAAAAAAAATCGCCTGAAACAGTTGTAAAGCCACCAAAACGTTGATGTTGAAAGGAAACAGGGTTCCTCGGTTTTTGTACGGGTATGGGGAAAGAATTTATAGGCCGAGCTTTTCAGAACATGTTGACAGAGTTAAATATGAGCTACTACACTACTAATTCTATACATAAGGCATCTTTAGCTGAAAGAGTTCAACGTACCATAAAGGAACGCATGCTCCGCTATTTTACACAAAAAACACATACAGATATATAGACATTCTGGAATCATTGGCCTCATCCTACAACCGCTCACACCATCGCACCTATCGAGATTTTATAAAGAGGTGCGCGCATCGAGACTGATGTGAGAAGAGATGGAACACCATACTCTGCGCATTTCAAAATCAATGATTATGTAAGGCTCGGGAAATAAATTCGCGAAGGGATTTTTAAAATTAGGGCTATGAAATCTAAAGACGAGATAATGTTGTATTACGTAGAAGATTTGAATGGGGAAGAAATCGCAGGAAGTTTTTACCGCGAGGAGTTGCAGGAAGTGACATTTAATTTTTGGAAAAAATGTGTTTAAAATTGGGAAAATTTTAGGAAGCAAAGGTTCAGAGAAGAGAAAAATGTAGCTGGTGAAATGGCGCCTAACCATTTCTACGTCACACTCCCGTCCTCCTTGTCCCTGTCTGTACACACTAACAACACACCAGCCAACTTTGTAACAGAACTCCACGGACCCATTGAATTGGGTCGTGATACGTATGAGGTGTGTATATGCGAAATTCAGCTGAAAACCCTTTTTTTAATTATTGATTATAAAGAACCCATTTTTACGATTCTTAGAGACTGTAATGAGGGTGAAAAAGCCGGGGTAACTCGAGATGAAACCATTCGTACCGCCCGGACTGGGGATGCACGGTATTACAGTACAGAAGTAACACTAGGACAGGGTCACTATGGTGCTGTCGAGGATGTTGTGAGAGACTTAAATGTAAGTTTAAAAAGCTCAAATCTTACGGGCGATATAGTATACGAAATCGTAAACAATGATCCCCATGCATGTACTGTGGCCCTAAAATCGCAGGCTAACCGAAATATTAAAGACCAAAGAGTGTTCAAAATTATGACCAAAGGACGATATCGATCAGTCATCCAAAGAGATACATTTCACGAGGCACAACACGACTTGTCCAGCCTAATGTATCAGTTGAAATTGGAGAAAATGGTGGATGGCTATAAACCAGTGGTGGCATTCAGTCGGTTCGCGCCAGTTCGTGCGAACCGGTTCCTAAAATTTCTCGAGTTCGATTTGGAGGCGATTTAGAAATATTTAAAAGGAAATTAAATAAAGAATTTCAATAAAAACATTTTTTAGTTTAATTTCTGACACGGAAGGGAGAGGAGAAGGGGGGAAGGGGAGGGGAGGGGAGGGCGAACCGGTTCTTAAAATTTTTTAATTCCACCGCTGCTATAAACCCCTAGACATGTGCTATATTTACAGCAATATAGTGGAGCACCAGTTTGTAGGGGATACCCAAGCACGCCTGCTGCGCATAGCGCACATCCCCAACCATAGAAGCACGAGTTTGGGTATTACATATGACAGGCCTCATTATGTGATTGTCGCAGCTAATCTAATAACCAATATCTCAATATATATAAGAACGTTTGAGGGAAAAAATTCCTCATTCGGTAACGGGAACTTAGCAGTGAAGCTCTACTTTCGACGCACTGAGTTATAATGAACAGAAAGCCTTTCACACTCAATCGAGGTATGAGATACCAGCGTGATAGTGGACTTGGATCCATTTTTTCAATCATACTACGTACGGCTGTCCCCTTACTGAAGAGGGGTGCCAGATACCTCGGAGGGAAGCGTTACAATCAGGTCTTAACACGGCAGAAGACATATTGGCTGGGGCTAAACCTAAAGAAGCTCTAAAAAGACACTTAAAGCGTACACGGAACGAAATCGTCAAAGATGCAAAGAGAAACATGCGTGGTGGTGGGAAGAAGAGGGCTGTCCAGAAGAAGGGATTACCACCAAGTGGCATTAAACATAAAATTATATAAAAAAGAAGTGTTCTAAACGAATGAAACCTATGGTTGACCATTTTTTTGACTGATATAAGCTAAGGACATTGATCTCATGAATCATAGTTTGTTAATTTGTTTAATACTTGTCTCGAAAGGAGGCACTATTTCTAACTCGTCATGGCACGCTTCATCCATCCGTGTAGTTCACAATGTTGTAAATCGGAGATATCCCTCTTTGACATGCCTTCAACTCAAGTTTCTATTGAACACAGCGACGTTATTACAACTATCTCTTTAAACACAATTAGTTCCCCGAGTGGCCCTATAGAATTCGTGATACCCAGCTCAGGCCCTTACTCTTTTGACCCAAGCTCTGTGCACATGTACGCTAAACTACGTATAGCCCATTCTGATGGAACGTACTGTGATGACAAATATGCTGTATATCCTCAAACAAACTTTCTGTACTCCTTATTCAACCAGTGTGACGTATATTTAAATTAGGTCAACATATCGGCAGCAACAGGGTACTACCAACTACGATCCTATCTGGAAAATGTGCTGAACTTTTCCAAAGAAGCGAAGGATACCTTTTTAAGTGCCGAGGGCTATTATGAAGCTAAAGACGAAAGTAGTATAAAGGACAAATTTAAAAAATCTAAAAAGAAGAGGCTGTCGGCGGGGGATCTTCCATGGAGGTAGATATGAAGATATGAAGATATGAAGTTAATGCTCACCCGCACGAATCCTGAGATCTGTTTAAATCTGGAAACTGATCAAGAATTGGGAGCAAAACCCGTTGTGATTCACATTATGGAGACATACCTCCGCGTAAGGCGAATGAAATTAAGTTCACCAAAACAAATAGAAATTGAGAAACATTTACTACATCCCACAGTAAAATACCCAATTAACAGAGTACAAATCAAACTATACACGGTGCCAGCAGGGTTGGCATCGAAACAGATAGAAAACGTGGCCATGGGAGTTCTACCTAAAAGGATATTAATGTTTTTGTGTTGGGAATTAAGATAGTTAAGAAAAATGGGGTCGTGGTTGGTACTGTGAAAAAGGAGAGAGTTGTCTTCAACATATCTTTAATATAGGTGTGGTTTATAGTGGGTGAGGCAATGGAGTAGCCAGTTATTTTCATGGTGACTGAGAAAGATCTACAGATCTACAGAAGCTCAGGTTAACAAAGACCCTAAGATCCACTCTAAGGTTAGCCCGAGAGAAAGAAGAGAGAGTAGGGTGTTAAAAGAAGAGAATAAGGGTTTAAATAAGTAGCAAACCCTATCATTCGTGGGTTAACATTCATTCAGAAAAAGAGAGAGAAAGACTCACCATCATCATCCTCCGGCCACTGCCGACAAGTCGGAAAAATAGTCGAAGAGAATAGGAAAGGGGTGAAAGATAAAAGAAATAAAATAAGAACGCTTGCAAACCATGCAAACACAGTCTTAACTCACTATCATACCATGCAAACTACAGACATGCAAGTAAAGAGAGTTACAGACATGCAAGTAAGGAGAGGATAAGAAAAAAAAGTAGGTAGAGTATAACAAAAAGTGGGTTAGTTTACGCTACGAGCTACATCTACGTTCGTGTTAGTAATGGTAATGTATACATCCAGCTTTGGGATGAGAGTGGTTATGTTCTTCTTCACGTAAGGGTATAATGAGCAGAAATCGTAGGAGTGAAGCTTCATCCCGTCTGTAGGCGGAAAGTAAAGTTTGAAGTTGTTTGTACGTCCTCCAAACAAGCTGTCACCGCATTTGAGGGGCTCTACCACCATTGTGCGTTTGATGGTTCTTATTTATTCACGATACTACTCATCGATTTCCATCCAGTCATCATATTCATGCTCCCACAAAACCTTGTGAGTGAACTGTGAACTTATAAGCTGGTTGACGTTACGGGTCCATGTGAGGCTGTCGGCGGGGGATCTTCCATGGAGGTCCCTTGTGGCGGCAAACTCAGGGCGTGGACATCCATGCCAGCAGCAACCATTAAATGAGTACACCGTCTTCTCATCAGTGGTTGGGTCCTCACTTAAGACGTCCACCCAAAAAACACGGCTATTGACCTTAATTGCAACTTCCCCCGTGTTGTGAGCGTGTTTTATATACATACACTTGTCTTCTGTTGTATGTGTGTGACCAGTAAATAGCCTTATACCCATAACTACATGGGGCGTTTCGAAGAATGACGGTCAATGTACCTTTAGGCATGAAGTTATTCTTGAATACAGTAAAACATAATGAGGCGATCGTGGTTGCGGCTTGTAGTGGATCACAGTTGAAACGGGTTATGTACATACTTCTAAAGCAGGGGTTCCCAAAGTGGTGTTCCGCGGAACACTTGTATACCGTGAGAAGTGTTCAGCGGAACACAATTTGGGAACCCCTGTTCTAAAGGCTTGAAAGCATACTCTAATTATACGTACGTATCATAGAGTTCGTCGCGTGAAGCTAGCTGCTACGAGGCAGATGGAAATTGAAAAGCACTTGTTGAAAGATAAAGCTGAATACCCGATGAGGCGGGTGATTTTAAAAACGCATACCGTCAGGGCGGGTGTAACCACCGAACAGATAGAAAATGTAGCCTCGGGTATTCTCCAACAGCGTGTTCTTAGTGGCTTGCTCGACCATAAATCCATGGTCGGAGACTATAAGAAATCCGTCTTCAAATTCCAAAATTTCGGTTTGAAGAGCATAAATTTACATATTATCGGCGCGCCTGTTGTTTGGAGGAGAGATATTCTACAGGAACAGAGTTTTCTTTATGTTCACGCGCGTACCATAATCTATCCCGCGATATTAATAGTTGTAATGTTTTTGGCTCTGGCGTCACTATATATGAGTTTATAAATGGAAGTGCATTGTACGTATTTGATCTGTCCCCTGACCAGTGTGCAAGCGCGACCACGCATCTGAATCCTCAGACACACGGTAGTCTCGGGGTAAGATTTGAGTTTGGTGAGTTTACTCAGAAAGTTAGAGCGCCAACGAGATTGATCAGTTCAGAATCGTATCTGGCGATTTTTAAAAATAATGGATGAAATGACTGTACGCGCAGTTATGAACCGGGATTGTTTCACACGAGACATATTCATCGAGACTTATGCGAAAAATGAAAAATTGAAACATCCGATTACGAAAAAAAAATGCTGCATTTATAGTAAACACGGATACACTGGGTACCCCGGATACCCACTGGTTCGCGATGTTTATTAGAAATAGAGAATGTGTCTACTGTTATGATTCTCTAGCAATGCAATTGTGGCTCGACCCCGTAATTATGGATTTTATAAAAAGCTACGTGTACACATAGTTGTATGGAACCCGCAAAGATATCAATCGCTTTTCTCAAATTTGTGTGGGCCCCATTGCCTCTGTTTTATTTTATTTCTAGCTCGCGGGAACAGCTATTCAGACTTCTTAAAAATGTTAGATTTGTGTGATTATGAGGCTAATGATAACCTCATGTTTAGTGAGGTGGTCCGCAGATTCCCCTTCGTAAATGAAACGCTTATTGCATAGAGCATGTATATACATACTACGGGTCGATGCATTAAGCTGATATTATGTAAAAATGTGTTGTTACAAGAATTATGTGTTAATTTTAAAATGTTGACTGGTAGTAATAAAGTGTTGAAAATATTTGCCTTATTTTTACCCGACCCACACACAAGAAAAAAGAATAAAAACTTACACCACCTTATCGACAATCTCACATTCGGACGGCTGATCGTCCTTAAAAAAAAATATACAGTCGGTGCAATCCTAAAAATATTATTGGTAGAGTATAAAGGCTATTTATTATTATTAGAGTTTATTATAAACGTTCTATTCAAAAGAGATTTAAAAATGAATTCTCTCCCCTTGAGATGAACGGTTCGAGGATTCATTGTTGTTGATTCGTATTCCAATACAGCCCGGAGAA